>NJDC01014081.1:0-12355 GCA_002245475.1 Calephelis virginiensis | reverse complement strand
TTACACAATCTTATGAGGATTTTTACTCATTAAAAGCAAAGAATAAAATTTGTTTTATCACATCATTAATTAATATAATATTTTTTTTGTAAATTAAAATTTCGATACATAATTATACTTAATTTTTTATGAGATTCAATGTTATAATGGATATTTAAAGGAGTGTTTCAATTGCCAAAATAAAACTAAGATATTAAACCTTTTGTGTGTAGAAATATGAATCAAAAACTACAATTCATTACAATAGTTACTAATTTATATATTTCTTCTTAATTTTTGGGGAAACCAATTGTGTACTTGATAACCAACATTATTTTTATGTTCTCGCTTTATGTTTTTAATTTTATCATAGTATTCATAAGCACTCTGTGGTGGTAACTTTTGTTTGTAGGTTACTGATAATGATAAAATAAGCAATGTTAAGTTTTACCATCTCAAGTTTATTTTGTGTTATAGATGTTTATGTAGTATAGAGAACATTGTTTATGTAAGATAAACCATGATTTGTTTTAAGTGTAAGCATCTACATATACAGTAAATCACCTACAAAATAAATATAATTTGAGTTTGAAAACATGGCGACCCTATCTTTGAGCAATATATATAAGAACTTTTTTATTAAGAAGCATTTAACAACAAATTGGCAGGAATGAGTGAGTTAGTGGGACCAACCCATATGAGTCATCACAATACATACTCTTTCACTTAGTTAAAATTAATCAAACCAGACTAATCTAGAAAACTGAACAAAACGGAGAATTTATTGAGTTTGTTCATGTTAAATATCAATCAAGGGTGGGCATAAAGCTGGCTATAACATTAATTCAAGTTTGTTTAAACTGATGGTGAAATAAACAATCTTTTTGTATTCTATCTTTCAGAATAATATATATTTTCTTTCAATTTAAATAATTTTGAGACAGCATTGCTATTCTTATGTTTTTGATTGTGACTGACCGAAGTTTTGGCTTATTGTTTGGGTTTGACCAAGGCTTGGAACTGGTACGAAAAGTACAGGTTATGTACCGGTATTTAGTGGTTTTTGCCATTTTTATACCTGGATACCGGTTCCAAAGTGGGTACTTTGTATACCGGTACCGATCCGATACAATATATATCTAACAAGTACCGGTACTAATACTGATAAAAAGCGGTATCCAATTAAGGTGCCCGTTAAATACAAGCGCGTCGTTGCCAATTTTTATTTTTAAGTATCGGTATTATTATAATCTCTCATGAAGGAAAAAAATATAAGTAATATGTTTTCTAGTACAGGTATTATTGAAACAGTACCAGTATCAGAACCCTTAAGCCAACAGTACCAATACTAAGTCTGGTACCAGTACAAACAGTACAGATAACTCCTTGGTACGGGTATTGCTTCAAGGACACTAATACTGGTTCCTAAAAATACCAGTATTTCAAGCCCTGGTTTTGACTAACAAATGGCCGAAGTCGTCAGCCACCCTGAAACTCCTGTTTCTGTGAATTATCATGCGATAGTCAGCAAGTTTTGCTAATATGCCAGATATTAGCTACTTACTTACTTACTCGACTAAGTATTTACTTAGTTTATTTATTATATGCTATTTTAAAATTATTATGTTTATACATATATACTTAATGATTGTCTTTTTAATTCATTAAAAACTACTAGTTAGGTACCTATGTAACAGGCTGTAGGACTAACACTTAAGAATGTTATGTGTATAAGAAGACTTTATAGAAGTATCAATAGAAATTTGTAACGGGTTTATTTATATCAAATTGGGTTACAGCCGAAACTACGAGTTTAGCCGAAAGTTTGGTTTCAGTTTGTGCTAAAAAAACAAGGTTCGGTTGGACACTAATTTCTGATTATGATTTCTTGTTCCTAATTGCTTTTTTGTCATGCTTATGTGCATGAAGCCTTATTACTAGTAACTATACAAAATTAGTATTGCTATTGAAGAATTAAAATATACTTACTGTCTTGTGGTGACTGATATTCCAAAGGTACAGAAATTTTCTTTCCCTCTCTCAAACTATCATAATTCTTTGGAGTCGTAGAAACAGCTGGATCGTTTACGATAATGTCAGTATCATCACATTCTGTTTTCAATTCAAGGGCATTATCTGTAGGTTTATTAGGGATTTTTTCGACATCAGGTTCAACACTGATTTTAGATATTGATGTATTTAAGGATTTTGTAATATTTACAGAGTTCTCTTCAAAAATATTTTTGACATTGTCAAAAGAATTTTTTTGATGTAACTGATTAATTTTAATGTAAGCCGGTTTCTCAGAAACTTTTGTTCTCTTGTCAGGTGTTGGGGGGTCTGAATAATAATTTTGTTGAAGAAACTCATCCGATTTTCTTTTTAAACTAGTTAACCTCTGAAGCTTTTCAATGAAATCCCTTTGTTTTAGACCTACATCATTGTCCTGCGTTTCATTGGGAGGTGAGTCAAATACATCAGAACATGATTCTCTGTCTGGACTTTTTTGTGGACCAGAAACATCATTTTGATTTTCTTTTTCAATTTCAAATCCCTCTTCTTCAGTCTACAATAACGAAATATAAGATTAGAATAGTATTTCAGGGGTTATCTCTGTGTTGGTCCAGGTCTTATAGATCATCTGCCCGAGACATCATTATTTAGATGGATTGGGCTGTTACCTACAATCGCTTCTGTGGTCTAGCGGTCTGGGTGTTGGACTTGACTGCATGAGGTCCCGGGTTCAAATCCCCGGTCAGCAAACAAAAAGAAAATTGGATTTTTCCAATTTTCTAATAAAAAAAAAATGTTGGTCAGGATTGGAAATGTGCCCGGTTGGCGATAGGCTTGCCACCTATCACATTGTGGGACTTAGTGTCTTCGGCTAGTCGTGGGTGCCTTGGTTGTACCTCTGCCTACCTCTTCGGGGATATGGGCGTGAAGATACTTTACTTTACTTTACCTACAATGCCACTTGGTGCTGCGTTCTGGTTACTGGGTGGACTTGATGGAGGAGTATTTGTGGCTTGTTGTCGCTCGGCGTTAGGCGCCGGGCGCAAGAGAGGTCTTCGTCGCCGAGACTGGCGGCGACGGTGTAGTGTAATGTTAATGTGATGTGAGTTTGTCGTGTTCCGGATTGAAGTTGGGAGAAGAGCGTTTGCCGCGGTTATTGGGTCCGGAGGATCCGATAACACGTGGCGAGGTCTTCTATGATTGGAGGGAGCGTTCGCGACCGGTGTGTAGTCACACGCGGATTTTTTTTTCAAAGTAACGTTCCGACAGTTCTTTGAAATGCTGCGCTATAGTGGGTAAATCGAGATCGCGATGTAGGTCCTCGTTGCGAACGTACCACGGGGCAACCGTGGCAGTTCGCATGAACCTATTCTGGACTACTTGAAGCTTTTTGAGATGGGACAGGAAGGTATGCGCGAAGACTACGCTACCGTATGCTAAAATGGGTCTAACACAAGTTTTGTAAAGTGTCACTTTGTTACGAAGTGACATTTTACTATTTTTATTAATAAGATAATGGAGACGGCTAAGTGAGAACTTAGCCTTGTTTGTGACGCGCGTAATATGCGGTTCGAATGACATATTTTTGTCTAGAGTGAATTTTATTGAATTTTCCCAGGGGATCCCTCTTCCGAACAGTTTGATGGTGCCCGGGCTACGACTGAGACTTAACAGTTTGGGTGTGAGACCTTGACTAAAGTACACCGCTGCACTTTTATTGGGGTTCACTTCTATACGCCACTTCCTGAACCAGTCGCCCAGGAGAGTGGCCGCGTTTCTAAGTTTGCAGCGTATTTGTTTACCGCGACGGAAGGTTGAATATAGAGCCGTGTCGTCCGCGAAGAGGGCTACGTGGACGCGCGGCGGTCGGGGTACGTCGTTCGTGTAGAGGATGTATAGTATAGGTGAGAGCACCGAGCCCTGCGGCACTCCCGACTCTAGGGGCCTACTGCTAGAGAGAGTACCTTCTACACGAAATCTGAATTTGCGATTCGACAAGTAGTCTCGTACAATGAGAACTTGTCTGTCTGGCACGCCGGTAATGTTGCACACATTGAGTAACACCCATGTTGGTCTGGGCTCCTTTTTAGAATAGACTACCTGCCTTCTTGGCAGGCAGCTCGTAGGTGAGCTCAGGCTTACCATCATGAACCCCGTGACATCTGACTATAAAAGTACACTCCAGCTGCAGGATAAAGATACACATTTAGCACTATCTCTATATCAATAGGCTATGGTTATCTCTTACCAAAAGGAGATCTGAGCTTTATAAAAAAAGAGTAGCTGATTGTTTTAAAACATTTTTTACTTTACTAATTCTCAACTGATTTGTATTTAGATTTTGAATGAACAAATTTTGACAATTCTTAGTTTGCTTGAATAAAATTGCTGAGGGCTCAATTTAAATTTAAAATCTGGCAGTATTTCAGTTTTATTGATACAAAAGTTATCATTGGAAATAAAGTTGCAGTTTTTATACCAAATAATCATAAAGTATCTTCACGCCCATATCCCCGAAGAGGTAGGCAGAGGTACAACCAAGGCACCCACGACTAGCCGAAGACACTAAGTCCCACAATGTGATAGGTGGCAAGCCTATCGCCAACCGGGCACATTTCCAATCCCGACCAACATTTTTTTTATTAGAAAATTGGAAAAATCCAATTTTCTTTGTGTTGGCCAACCCGGGATTCGAACCCGGGACCTCATGCAGTCAAGTCCAACACCCGGACCGCTAGACCACAGAGGCGTTCATATTACGCTAAATTACTGTATAATCTATACATTCTAGGTTACTATGAAGATATGTCCTTCTGGTCTATAGCCTACATATTTTCAATAAAAACCTACTGCAACAATAATAAAACAAACTTGTTTTGAAATCAAATAATACAGTCAACTTACATCTTTATTAGTTAGTCCTTTAATTTGTAATACTTCTGCCGTGCTTATAAAGCTAGTGAGATCCTCACGTTTTACACTCACTTCTCCATGATACATAAATTGCAGTAAATCTCTCATAGCTTTGTGAGTAACATCCCTTAGGACTACTGTAAAATGTAAACAAAATTAATAAAAACGTACAAGAAAAACAGCAGACCAAATACAAAGAAAACAGTACGTACCTATAGGATGTTGACATGGATTCAATTGGAACATTTTCTTGAAGTAAGGAGAACATATTGAAAGTATTACTTTATGAGCTTGGAGTAAATGACCTTCAACGGCGATTGTTACATCGACAAATTCACTGTTCCCTAATAAACCGGCGAAACCTTTGCTTAGATTCCCGTGAAAATTGTTCCAAGACAATGAAAACTGTTGGTCCATTTCTAATCACTTCTATCTTCTAGTAAGCATCTGTAACAAATTGTAAGACAAAAGTTAGTGACATGTTATTGAAATTACCTGTATTATTAAATGATTTAATTAAGGCTCACTTTTTACACAATTTACACATAAATTCTATTTTTTCGCAAAACAGAGAACATAATAAAGTGACAGTTACACCATCGGCGCGTCGCTTGTAGTTCTTCTTTTATAAACATGGCAACATTAATCATTATACGATATTAAATTCCTATTACATTTTCCCATTTTGTACGTATTAAAACGATGTAATGGTAAATTGTTTTAACACAAGGAATACAAGTAAAATTCAATAAATCTTATAAATAAAGTAACGATATATTGACTTTTTATCATGAAGGCATAGCTTACCTTGGAGTTTACAATCCTAACAAAGAACTTGTTTGTAATGAAATGAAATTTATTTATTTGCGGAATATGTGTGTTTAAAAGTTGTTACAGAATACTTATTCATACCAACAATCTTCTAGCACATTGTGGTGTGCAAATATCTAACTTAATTAAATATATCGTATTTTTTATTTTTGTTATTTACATATTTTAACTTATAAATTCGTTTAAATATATTTGCTGCTAGGTGAGCACTTCTTAATTTAAGCAAAAATTTTAACGACAGAGTTTTACCCTATCTACCAAACACTACCAAAAATGCAACCTACAGTAGAAATGTAACTATATGAATTCGGCTCAGACCAATTTTGAAAAATGAGAATTAGCAACTTAATACGTTGGGCGTACTTCAGGTTTTTGATACTGGCACTTACAAAAATTCAATAAATTTTTGTCGCCTCTGTGATCAATCGGTCCGTCGTCAGACTTGATTTTCTGAGGTCCCGGGTTCAATACCCGGGTCGGGTAACAAAAAATAGGAAATCATGTATTTTCCATTTCCTAATAATCGGGATATGTGCCCGGTTGTGAATAAATCATGTTCAATCAGTAACAAAAAATAATCACAAATTGATAGGTACTTAAATATGTTGTTGGTTTATTACTCAAAGGCTTAAATATTATACGAAGTCGCGAAGTCTATGGCATGTCGTCTGAGTAGACTATTGATCATTAAACCAACCTGAAAGGAGTGGACGTCCCTACACGGACGAAATACATATTTGCCCCAACTTTCACTGCCAGAAATACATGTACCTCGCTTGATATTTTTATCTTTCTCGGTCTCACCCAAATAGGGTTGCCAGCTCGCCAAACCTAAAACTCGGACAGTCTAGCCAGATTGGCCGGACATTTGGGTAGAAAAGCCGGACACCCTACATTATTAAGGATTTTGTCTCAGCATTAGATACAACAAAATAATATTTATGTAAAACCAAGCTTAAATTATCATAAATCTTGTTAAATTCTCAACCGACGCGACATTCGACTCTCGTCGCCTGCGCTCGGCCGCGCTCGGCGCTTGGTCGTTTATGAATTGTAAAAAGCCTAACAAAAGCCGGACAGGCCGGAGACGCTCTAATTTGACCGAACCGAATCAAAAAGCCTTTGCAAAGCGATGATACATATTATGTCGCTCATGCTTATCGTCTGTAATGAACCTGCTCGTATATTTTTTCTTTTTCATTGGTAGGTACCTCTCATTCCCTTTTACTCAACAGCGATCCACCGCCTTGCCTATGAATGACTTATCATGTTTCGGTCTAGAGGGTTGAGTAGTAAGCAGACTTGCACAATCCCGGCCACTGAACATGAATAATCGCCTCTGTGATGTGCCTGTGCGCTGTCTGTTGGATTTTTCCAATTTTCTAATTAAAAAAAATGTTGGTCGGGATGGGAAATGTGCCCGGTTGGCGATAGGCTTGCCACCTATCACATTGTGGGACTTAATGTCTTCGGCTAGTCGTGGGTGCCTTGGTTGTACCTCTGCCTATTGCTTCGGGGATATGGGCGTGAAGATACTCTAAAAAAAATGTTGCTCGGGATTGGAAATGTGCCCGGTTGGCGATAGGCAACATTGTGGGACTTAATGTCTTCGGCTAGTCTTGGGTGCCTTGGTTGTGCCTCTGTCTAACTCTACGGAGATATGGGCGTGAAGATACTGAACATGAATACATTTATAACATCAATGGTGTCTAAAGGCCACAGTTGTCTCTTACTACCTGGAGACCCATGTGCTTTTTTCGCTAATCGCTCATCTATATATTACTACGTGAAGCAAAAACTTTGGACCCCTTTTTACGAAAATTGCGCTAACGAAGGAGTATGAAATTTGACACACTTATAGTTTATGTGTAGGAGAAGTGCAGAACTCTAATATTTTTCAATAATAATGCTTATAAAGTACATTAAATCAATAAATAAAATATTTACCGCACTACCATGCATTTGACAGACACAAACAAATATATTGATGATAACGATAAAAGATCACAGATGGCGCACTAAAAAGTTTGGAAACAAAGTAGTTGATCTTGAGAAATGAAGATGGCGTTCTTATCAACAAGATAATAAAATTTAATATTTCGACCAATTGGCGACCACTAGTATAGCTAAAACAAAAAACTCACTGATAGGCTTGACCTCCAAATATCAAGCTGCTTTAAGTAGAGATAATAATTCATCCAGTGTACCGCACATACGATGGGGGATGCAGCTATAAACTTTTCGAATCATACCACATTTAGTTTCATAGCGTTAGCAACATAGCGTTAGATGTATGTTGGTGGTGATTTTCGACTGAGTGATTCCGAAGATGTTTTCACTTTATATATTTTTGTGGAACCAGTTATCGGTGTTTGTGTTTTTAAACTGGCTTTGGAACTCTAAAATCAAATGAAATCAAGTACATTTATTTGCTTGGATTTTGGTACTTACATTAGAGTGTAACATAATAACAAAGACCGCACATTCAGTCCTTGTTGTTTGACATGCAAATTTAAAATAACTAGTGGTCGCCCGTTGGTCGAAATTCGGCCATAATAAATTTTAGTATCTTTTTGATAAGAACGCCATCTTCATTTCATAAGACCAACTACTTCGTTTCCAAACTTTTTAGTGCGCTATCTGTGATCTTTTATCGTTATCATCAATATATTTGTTTGTGTATGTCAAATGCATGGTAGTGTTGGTAATGTTTTATTTATTGATTTTATGTAAGTACATATAGGCATTATTATTCAAAAATATTAACGTGCTGCACTTCTCCTACACATAAACTATAAGTGTGCCAAATTTTATGCTCGGAATCCAACAGCCCAATTTTCGTAAAAAGGGGTCCAAAGATTTGCTTCACGTATTAATAGATAATAATAGATTATTACCTACATTATCCTAATCCTAATAATATATAAATTCGAAAGCTATGTTTGGTGCACACCTCTGAGTATTTTTTTTTATTATTATAGTACACCTCCGGCGCATAGGCGCAGACTTTAGTTTTACTGTACACTTGCATGCCAGTTCTCTTTCTTCTTTCTTTAGGTTTTGGCTTTCACGTTAGTATTTAGCCATTAGTCAAGTAGTAATTTGCATCAAATTTTATATTAATTTCAATTAATTTCAATTAGTCATAAGTCATCAGTAAGTCATGTCACGCTCTTGGGTAAAACGGTGGCCTTTTTACACAAGCTCATGTAACGAGTTTTGGCGGCAACGAGGAAATATACGATACGCTAATTTCTTCATGATTATTTCATTTGTGCACTTTCACTGAACAAAATTGTACAAAATGCCACCAAAATTGACTAATTTCACTCAATATTAACACGAAATTCAATAATTATGAAAAAAACTTCGACCATCTTTTCTCTCGATGGCGCCAAAACTCCCATGCCAGTTCTCATATTCTTCTCGCACGTCCATACCTCATACCCACGCCTATATATCTACGTATAACGAAATGTTGGTCGTAGCGCCATTTTGAACGATGACCCTGACTGACACATGAATGAAACTTTCTTTTCTCTATTATTAGTTAATTTGTCTCTTTCTGCGGGCGGCTAAGACTACTTTTAAGCCATGCTGCCATGTCTTCCGAATTTTTTATAACAGTCATAAGTCACTATATACACAGCCATGTCAGGGTCTTGAGTAAAGCGGTGGCTTCGTTATTCAAGCTCATCTAGTGACATTTGGCAGCAGCGAGGTAATACACAATACACTAATTTCTTCATGATTATTTCGTTTGTGCACTTTCACTGAACAAAATTGTTAAAAATGCCGCCAAAGTTGACTAATTTCACTCAATATAAACACGAAATTCAATAATTAAGAAAACCATACTACCATCTTCATTCACAATGGCACCAAAAAAACTTTATTTTTCTTTGTCGATGCTCAGAGATGGTGTGGTAATAACACGGAAAACTAATCTTACCTTTCAGCTATCAGTTGTGAACTGGACAATGGCCATTGACTACACATTGACCATTCAATCACTCCAGAAAATCTACATGTAATGAAACGTTGGTTGTAGCGCCATTTTGAACGATGACTCTGAGACACACCATGGTGAGACATTTTTTTCAGGTTAATTTGCCCCTTTCTGGCGCAGGCTTTGACCTTTAGACCATGTTGCAACATCTTCTGTAACACTTTTTTTTAAGATAATTTGCCCCTTTCATGGGCCGGCAAAGATCTTTAGCCCATGCTGCTACGTCTTTTGAAATAATAAATTATTTTTAAAATAGTCATAAGTCGTTGTACAAAGTTATGTCTTGAGTAAAGTGGTGGCCTCGATACTCAAACATATTAAGTGACATTTAGCGGCAACGAAGAAATACACTAATTTATTCACAAATATTTTACTTTGGCACTTTAACTGAACAAAATTGAACTATTGGCCACCTAACATTACTAATTTGATTGATTTATTTGTAACAAGAAAAGGCTTAATAATTGACTAAAGTATACAAATCTTTATGATTTAAAGTGCTTTCTTTAAAATGACTTTCTCGTGTGTTTATGTGTCAAAATCACTTTAAAATAGTGTTCATCACTACTAACTCACGTCCTTTAGCAAAGGCATATCCTTCTCTTTCTACGAGGAATGAAATGTCTATTGATACCCATCCCAAGAAAATATCAGTAGATATTTGTATATTCTTTGCTTTATATATACATCAAATCACAGAACAGTAGTACTTACAGAGTTTCATATGCACCTTAAATGAAGACTCCTAAGATACTATAAAAGTACTTAGCACGTTCACGTGAACATGGTATTTTCTGAACTGGATGCGGTGTCGCAAACTTTCTTTTTCATATATACTTGATCGATACTTAGAGATGGTGTGATAATAACACGGAAAACTAATCTTACTCTGATGTTAAATAAGCCTTTGCAATAGCGATGCGACAGCAATGTGATAGCGATGCGATAGCGATAATAGTTATTGTTATGTAACAATAACAAACGGGCAGATACGCGTAGATAATACAGATTGTGAACATTATTCTTATTCAGATTGTGTGCTCCAAGAAATTGTGTGTTTGTTAAGGAAAGTTTTTTTTTCATCAAAGAAAACAAATTTATTCAGACTATAAATTAGGTTTTGATAAACTTGACATATGACGAGGTATCTCTCATAGGAGTCTGGTAATAGTTTCAATTTAGTTTGGAAATTAAAATGAAATGGAAATAATTTATTTTTGTTTCAAAAATATTTAAGCATACTAATGACATATTCCACCACATTTTGTTATGCAAATATTTTAATGTTTATAAAAAAATAACATAAATTTTAACTTTTAAGCAAGTTATTCATATTTTATTCAGACCATAAATTAGGAGACTATAAATAACCGTTAAGTAGCTAGGTACAACATTGTCACGCGGCAGCCGTGAAACAATCAGCTGCTTTCGAGAGTTCGTTGACCCGATGCAAGAATTAATTCTTGTAATATTTTATTTATTTTTCGTTTTAGATTTTTTTATTATTTTTTATGTTTCCAGACACGCCTTCCGAGCCCGTGGTTAAAATATCGTTAACTAATTTGAAAAAGCCCTGTATATAACGTATATAATGTACGTACAGGAGTCAAAAAACTAAACGACACCAGCATCATGGCCTTTTGAACTTTGTCGATTATATTGTGGAGAGAATATATACAGCCATACACATAATCACTTATTTAGATTTAGAACTCAATTTAGATTAGGTCAGCCAATATAAATAATATATTCATATATAGCGATGCGATAGCGATGCGATAGCGATGCGATAGCGATGCAATAGCGATGCGATAGCGATGCGGTAGCGATGCGATAGCGATGCGACAGAGATGCGAAAGCGATGCAATAGCAGTGCGATAGCGATGCATAAGCGATGCGATAGTGAAGCGATAGCGATGCGATAGCGATGCGATAGCGATGCGATAGCGATGCGATAGCGATGCGATAGCGACGCGATAGCCAAGCGATAGTAACGCGATGCGATAGCGATGCGACAGCGATGCGACAGCAATGCGATAGCGATGCGATAGCGATGCGATAGCGACGCGATAGCCAAGCGATAGCGATGCGATAGCGATGCGATAGCGATGCGATAGCGATGCGACAGCGATGCGATAGCGATGCGACAGCGATGCGATAGCGATGCGACAGCGATGCGACAGCGATGCGACAGCGATGCATTTACATAATACCCCGTAAGAGTCTTGGGGTGAAGAGATGAATCTATGAATAAACAATAATAATAATACAATAGATATTAATGTTAATAGTTATTGTAACAATAACAAACGGGCAGATACGGGTAGATTACAGATCTCCAACGCTACCCGTTAAAAATTTAAGATGAAAAACGGCCTACGTCCTTCTTCAAACTTTAATCTATTTTTAAATAAATAAAATAAATATCATCTAAAAAGTTCGTTAAGTTAAAACGATGATGTCCTGGAAAGAATAAATTTAGAAAGTAGTGAACTGAGCACAACCGTTCCATAAGGAGTCAACCACGTGTATACCACGCGACTGTCTCGCACGGTCTTTAAACTCACGATAGTTAAACGTAGTGATTATATTCTTTTTGATAGTGTTATT
>NJDC01014076.1:24188-50246 GCA_002245475.1 Calephelis virginiensis | reverse complement strand
TTCGTTTTTGGTTTCGGTTTTGGCTGTAAATAGTGTTTCAGTCGGTCTCTGGTTAAAATTTAATTTACCCCGTTTTGGTTCGGATCCCCAATGAGGAACTCTGTCTCATGTCTGACAGCTTATAAGAAGTGATCATAGATTAAATGGACCTTTACTAAAAAGAGTACTGGCGGTAGAATAATAACCAAGTTGGTTAGGTAAGAATCCCTATGAGTGTTTGGCACTTTTGTTTCTTTTTTTTTATGATATTGGAAGGCAAACAAGCAGACGGATTTCCTGATGGAAAGAAATTCACGCCGCCTAGAGACACCAAAGGTGGTAATGGTGCGTTGCCAACCTGAGGCCGGGATGTTAGGCCTCGAGCAAAAGTAAATTTACCGGCTACCTTACCCTCCAAACCGGAACACGTCACGACGTTATGGTGGCAGGAATAGGTAAGACGGTGGTACCGATTCGGGTGAATTGCTGCGAAACTCTACCACCTAGTTAGATGTCACGGTGTTAGTGACGATAAGCCTGTGCTCGCCTCTTACGAGCTGCCTGGCAGGAAGGCAGATGGTCTATTCTGCAAAGGAGCCCGGACCAACACGGGGAAAATTCTTCCGGTTGAGAGGGCAGATTTGGACATCACACCTAATATATGTATACATAATTGCACATAAGAGCGAACTAGCATAGGGCTCTCTTAATGTTAAGAGATAACACTGGTCTTTAGACACTGTAGACGGTGTAGGTGCGTAACTATCCTGTAGCCAGGGTTTATTTATATATTGTGTCCAAAGCCTACGTATTTGTTCCCTTTTTTATTCTATAAGTTCGCTATACATCAAATATAATAATAAAATGCAGAGCCGGATTAACCCTGTATGGGCCTTTGGGCAATACAATTTTCGGGCCCCTTTTCTATACCTATCAATCGCCAAACTTACATATTGTAATTAGCTTATTTCGAAACTTTTGGAATTATTACGCTACAAAATATTAATATAGCGTATTAGCGAAAGCTTACAGAACGCATCCAACGAATCGGGGACTCCCTCAAAGTGAATGAGGTCCAGTTGCGTTCCAAAGGATTATATTTGTTCTAATATTAGATACTAGATGGTTCTGTATGTATAAAGTGTTACATGCGTTAAAAAAATAGTATTGTTGATTATAATTTTCGATCCATAAAACTTTTGTTTGTTGACTCCAGTGGGCCCTTGTTGATCCTGGGCCCATAGGCAGTTGCCTGCTATGTCTTAAGGTTAATCCGGCTCTGATAAAATGGTTTCAGTTATATTTGACTACAGCTAAATAAAAACTCAAAATTTCCAAATCCAGAACCATTTGGGAACTTGTTTGATATTATGAGACGTGAGCTTACAAACAGGTCAAGAGGTAGCAGTTACCGCTGCAGTGATGTTCTGTAAGCTAGAAACCTAATTTGCAGACGTAGGTAACTGAATTTGGGTGGGGATGTGTTTGTTGACTAGGTACCTATTATGATTTGGCCGAAGTAAGCCACGCTAATGTTTTTTGCCGCTCTTTTTCAAATGCCATGAATGTGAAAGGTTGTCTGTGACTTAAATATGACATGGCCTTAAGTTGCTTGGAAATTTGAAAAAAAAAACACTATTATTTCATACTAGCTGTTGACCGCGTGAGTAATTTTTTCGGGACAAAAACTATCCTATGTGTTAATCCAAGTTACCTTATATGTGTGTGCCAAATTTCATGAAAAAAGTTTAGCAGTTTTTGCGTGAAGGAGTAACAAGCAAACAAACAAACTTTCACATTTATAAATATTTTAATATAATAAGATAGGATAGAATAATATCAATCGATATAATCGATATGTCAGCTAGAATAAGAGGCATAAAAGAGTTACTTTAATCAGGCAAACACAATTAGCAATTTAAATTGATTGGGATTTGTCTTTTATAAAACAGTAAATGAGCGCTCTCTTGATGATACACAATCACAGAACAACATTGACGTAGACGCCATAGCTTATCTGCAATGTAGCTAATAACATATTTTTAAGTGATAAGAAAGCCAACAAAGCACACTTCTGCCCTAACGTTAAGACATAACCATGGCCTAGTCCTTAGGGTTAAGAAACATAGATGTTGCTCCGTGCTGGTGCAGACTCCGTTGCAGAATAGACCATCTGTCTTCCTGCCAGGCAGCTTGTAAAAGGCGAGCATAGGCTTACCGCCATTAACACCGTAACATCTGGCTAGGTCGTAGAGATTCGCAGTGACTCTCCCGGATTGCTACCACCGCTATCTATTCCCGCCGCCATAACGTTAGTTCTTGTCGTTTAAGTGTTTCGGTTAGGTTAGTAAGGTAGTCGGTAAACTTAAGGCCATTTTCATATTTTTCATTCGTTCCCAAAAGCAACCTAAAATCTTATACATATACTATTTTTATACCATATATTATTCCATACCATCAGTGGAGAAATTATAAGCGAGTATTTAGAAAATACATTTCAAAAAAGGTATTATTTTTATTATTACTTTCTAGAACAGTACCTAGACTTTTTTATAAATCTTTTAATTTATATTGTTACAAAAATAATGTTCTCCAGCTGTTTGCTTTACAAAAATCCACTAGTAAGGATTTGTAATTGATTTTCGCAGCTAACTCTGCTTCGATTAAAAGTATTGCTAAACAGATAGTCGTTTCTGCTTCACGCTGTTTCTTAGGTAGTTTTTAATAATTTTAATTTTGAAAAAAATCTTTTTGGGGAAGCTGTACTTAGCTTCCCCAGAAAGACAGAAGATTTTTACAGGCATAGTCAAAATAATGTTTGTATTTCAGATACAGAAGAGTGAGGCCAATATTTTTCAGGATTTTATATAATTTTATAAATAAACGAAGATTTAAAATCAGGTAGCGCGAGGGCCCTTTAAGTGCGAGGCCGTGGGTGACGGCTACCTTTGTCCACGCCACTGCAGGTCGCTGTCTTGTGGCTGTAATCTACTAGATACCCTGTCCTCTTGACCGGGACGTGATACTGTCATTATAGCAACAGGAACAGGTAAGGCAGTGGAATCAGGATAAGATTCAGCACGGCACTGTACAAACAGTGATTTTGTTTGTTATAACTGACTTTTCCTTCACCAGGCCTCTTAGGAGCACGAATAAGCACGATTTAAATCTAGAATCGTCTCAGTCAGCTTATAACAAAATGCGCATTGGCATCCGTCTAATCATTTAGGAGTTTAGGAGATATACAAAAAGTAACACACATACACAGACACTTCAAGCTTATACTCTTTCTGTCCGGGGCGTTTTAGCCCCCGTTGAAAGGATATTTTAAATATAGCTTAAAAAAATATTACAATAAAAATTAAGAATGTTATTTATAAAAAAAATGGTACGAAATGGAAGGAATGCTTCTAGGATTAACCTCTCCCTCTCACAAAATGCATTGTTAGGGGAAGAGGTCAATAAACGATATGGAAGAATACAGAGTAATGAATAGGTGTGTGATATCTTCAAAAACATTTTTTTATTTATATTTTATATGACCGCATTAATGCCATGACACAACAAAAGAAAAAAACAACTGAAAAAAGTTTCAATATGACAGCGAGGACTGTGCTGTCATCTCAAAAAAGTTTGAATTTGACCCATTAACAAAATGATTTATTGAATTTATTTGTTACTAAAAATGTGATAAATGAAGAACTGCTAGACCGGTTTTATGCAAACTTTACATGAACCATCCACTAAATAGTACGAATAAAACCTAAATATTTGGTTTGGATAGGTGAGTCCGTTCTTGAGTTATAAAATTACAACGAAATGTGGCATTTATTTTTACTTAAATAGATTATATTTACATCTTTATCTGTACAAATAAGTTGCGAGTAACGGTACTACAGTTTCATTCTGATTGTTTTTTAATGACTGCAAAAAGGGAGTTATCTATTCATTTGTATACTTTTTTTGTATTTGGTCATGGTTATTTGTTATTACTCCACAAATAGTGAATTTTGGTATTACGTTTTTCGGAAAGTAGGTTATGATGCAGAGGTACCTAGTCTAGTGTTAACTTGATTAAGATCCTACAAGTTGTTTGTAAGTTATATTCAACATGTGGCCCGCCCCGGGTTCGAACGGTTATAAAATATACATATAAACCTTCCTCTTCAATAACTTTATCCATTAAAGAAACTGCATCAAAATCTGTTGCGTAGTTTTAAACATTTAAGCATACAAAAGGACATAGGGACAGACACATACATTGTTATTATCTAATACTTTATTGCACACAAAAAGCAAAAATTTACAAAATATATGAAAAGCAAAAATGCACAAAAGGCGTGTTATATATCATCTGTTTTTGGTTATTACTCTGTGCACTCCGCCCTTACAACTGTCACCGCGAGTTATTCACCCTACGTCAACTAGGGTTTAGAAGTTATCGCGTAAACTCGAAAGGAAAAGCGATAAACGGCTTCACGTTTACAGCTTTTCGATTTTCACAAAGTTAGAGTTATTGACAACAGTATTTGAAGTATCGCGCCATATTTGGTTAGTTTTTTTTATTGGGGTACGGTATAAAAGGCGAACAAGCTCACGGATTTTATATTGGTAAGAAGAAAAGAAATAACGTCACATATAGACACATAACATTAGAATGTTAAGAAGAGTTTTGGCGGGAATGACAAAACAAATACATAGTCGAGGTTTTTTTGATATTTATTTAATTGCCTGTACATATTTAGTAAAATTATACGATTGTGGTGGTAGTTTGCATACTTTTTTTTGTTTAACTAAAGTGTAAGTGTAAAGTGTCATCTCATTTGAAGAGCTTAGGTAAGAGTGCCACTGCTTTACCTTAGATCCTGACATTAATGATTATGACGACTCACGACTGGTTTAAATAATTTATGCCCGACTTGGGAAAATCTTTGAAAAAATGTAATTAAACCTGTCTAATGGCATATGCTTCCGCCTATGCTAAAAACCAAAGAGTAAAGTATAATAACTGAGCCTAAAAAATAAAAAAAAAACAATAAAGCTCTAAAGAAACATCTTCTGAATAAAAGCAATCCCTAATACGTTTATTTAAATATTTTTAATACATAGACTACACTTTTACGCACAATATCCCATTACAAGTCAAACAAATTGAATCTAACCCACAGACTACTTAGAGATACTACGTAGGTATATCTAACCCAAAAGTAAGCAAATTATATACTAGTGTTATGGGTATTAGTCAACGATACTAATACATAGAAGTACTCAAATAGATACCAGAATAAATTTAATAACCGCCCAGACCCGGAAATGCAGACATCTAAATTCTTTATTCTTTTTATTTTATATAAAACATATGTATGTGTAATGTTTTACAAAAATTAGATAAATAAATGAATACAATGTGTAGTTTTAACGTATTGGACTACTCTTTGTAAAGTTCTAGGTTCGATTTCCGGATTGGAAAACAAAAAGAAAACATGTGTTTTTTTAATTTCGTAATAAATACGATGTTGCCCAGGATCGCATGAGTGTTCAGTTATTTATATTTATATAGTCTTGTTACTCTCACAGTATGGAGATTTACTGTCTTCTCTATCACATACAACTGACTGCACTGACTAAATAAATTCAGTAACTACACCTGACCATGGGGTCATTACATCCCAAAGCTAAACATTATATGTATCTATATATATCGTTCTATACATATCTATCGTTCCGTTCAAATGAAACATCCAGAATATCTCTCAGGTTAAAGCAGACGACCAACGATTTAATTTGCCTCATGAAGACTGCACTATACTCGTAACTATGCATAATCACTGAATATAGCCAAAGGGTGGTTCTAATGCCTTTAATTTTACAGGAGACTGCTCGTAATGGTCTCCAGCTCCTAAACTATGCAATATATGTGACGTTATATTACTCGATAGTGACATGTTGTGTTCGTCAGTTTGAATTACAAGAGAACGGTGAAGCCAAAAGGAAGGGTTACGATTTTAAGGTGTGCGTTACCCCAGCAAGGAAGTAGCACCTAGAGTGATATGAGTGGGACATATAATTAGTGCTCGATGTGCTGTAAATGTGCGTAAACAGCATAAACATATTTATAATAACAGTAAAAAAATACATTAAGTATGTAGAAATTGACTTAAGCCATAAATAAGACATATTAAGATTAAGTTTTTCATCATTAATAGAACATTCCATTAAATTATTTTCGTCTTGCTATCGCCGCGTATCTACATCGTGCTACCAACCGACTGCATGTTGCACAGTTTATGTAGGAGAGAGCTAGACAGCTAATAAGCATACGGTCTTAGTGTGACAGAGACAGATACATAAACGTCGCTCTATTATCAATAAAATAATCATAGTGCGTTTGGTTATCGCGTCTTGGTAAGCAATTAGTTGCAGTTTTGGCCAAAGAGTATATAATCACTACGGTTTTGACGTCAAGAATCAGACGCACAAATTTTATTTTTAGCGCACAAATTTGCACAAATACAAGCTTTCTGCTTATGCGCAATTTTTAATTCTCCGATGATTAGTTTAGATTTTTTTGCTAGAGCAAAGTTACCCCAGAGTTTTGGCGCCATCGTGGATGAAGATGGTCGTGATTTTTTCATAGTTATTGAATTTCGTGTTTATATTGAGTGAAATTAGTTAATTTAGGTGGCAATTAGATTAATTTCGTTCAGTGAAATCATGTTCAGTGAAAGTAATCATGAAGAAATTAGTGTATCATGTATTTTTCCTCGCTGCCGCCAAATCTCAATAGACAAGCTTGAGTAACAAAGCCACCGTTTTACTCAAGACCCAGACATGACTTACTGACGACTTATGACTGATGACTATTTATAATTGATTAAAATTGAATTAAAATTTGATGCAAATTTCTACTTGACTAATGGCAAAATACTAACGTGAAGGCCAATACCTATAGAAAGAAAGAAAAAACGTTACCCCAGCAGGAAGTGTTTTTTCTGTTTATTTCCAAAACGGCAACATGCACAAATTTTTTATTCGGCGCACATTTACAGCAGATCGAGCACTAATTATGTGTCCCACTCATATCACTCTAGGTGCTACTTTCTTGCTGGGGTAACGCAAACGATTTTAGGTGTAGCTTTCACAATACCTACTTTACCAAATGTTCTTTTCATGAGGTAGAATGTTATATAAATATAAGACAAAAATAAATATTTGATGATTTTCAAAAATTGATTTACAGAAAGTAAGTTTACCTAAAATTGGACTTTTATTCGGTGTAACCTTTGGGTATAACTTGAAGCTTTTACTTTTATATTGTCGCTATTATACCGTCAGAGGTCCATGCTCTTGCTAAAGAGTATATTAATATTTTTGGGTTAATGTGTCAAATATTTGGTGCAATTATTGACGTATTATAATTATAATTTTAATCCTATTAATATTATAAATGTGAAAGTTTGTAAGTATGGATGTATGGATGTTTGTTACTCTTTCACGTTCGAATGGCTGAACGGATTTGTCTGAAATTTGGAAGACAGATAGAGTGTGATCTGGATTAACATATAGGCTATTTTTAATCCCGATCGCACACCGGGTTTCTGTGAAAACGCGGGCGAAACCGCTGGTAGCAGCTAGTGCGTCCATAGTTATGAAAATAAAACAACGCTTTTAGGGTTATGAAAACAATAATTTATTTCATTCACCTCCGTGGTATGGAACTTGACTTTTTGAGGTCCGGGTTCAATCCCTGGGTTGGGCAACAAAACAAAAAATAAGAAAATGTATATGTTCAATTTTCTTATAAAAAACGTTACACGGGATTGGATATGTGTCCGGTTGGCGATAGACCTATCACATTGTGGGACTTAGTGTCTTCGTCTAGTCGTGGGTGCCCTCAGATACACATAATTTATTTGAGTAAGTTATATGTTTAAGAAGTTGTTGCAACATACTTAATTAAACGTGCTAGTGGTCGCCCATTGGTCTAAATTCGACCATAATCTATTTAAATATGTTTTTGATTAGAACGCCATCTTCATTTGACAATACCAATACCAACTATTTTGTTTCCAAATTTTATGAAAATCATAGTTTGTTTGTCATCTGTAATCTTATATCGTTAGCATCAATGTATTTGTTTGTGTGTTAAATGCAAAGTATGTGTAATGTTTTATTGTTTGGTTTAATAAACTTTATAAACGTTATTATTGAAAAATATTAACGTTGTTCACTTCTCCTACACATAAGCTATAAGTGTGCCAAATTTCATACTCCTCCGTCCGAGCAATTTTCGTAAAAGTTTTTGCTTCACGAATCACGTTAAAATTAAGATACTAGCCGACTGGGCAAACTTCACAACACTTAACATTGATAGATACTGATAGTTTGTATAGGAAAATTTAAATATTGTTTTATTAATCTTCCTTGAAATGTTCCCAGACTTTCTCATCGTAGGAACTGTATCCTGCCGATAACTAACAACCAAAAAATAATTAGCAGAATTGGTCCACTCGTTCATGAGTGATGCCACGAATACGGAAAATAGAGGTTCATTTTTTTATACATAAGAAACAGATGATTTGATTCCCTTGAAAATATTTTTGCAAGTGAATATTAATATGAAATATTACCTTATGTCATAGTTTTTACAATATTTACAACTGAATAAAATACATAGTTGGATTTACTTTATTCTGTCTCAAACCATGACTTAATACTAATATCTTTATATGAACAACAGTAGCTCAATTGGTTAGAGCATTCGTCGGCTTGAGACGAAATGTTAAAAAAATAAAGACTGTCTAGGGCGACATTTTTTCTTTCTTTAAAATTTATAGAAATCTTTATATTACATCATCACGTCCTTTTAGAAACATATTAGGTCGTCAACTACAACAATCAGAATTCTAACAAATAAGGCAGGAAATAAATTTTTATTACACTATGTGAATTCGATTCGTATTAGTATCTAATAGAAAGGTAAGAAATAGAACTCTATTTAGACTAGGAGGAATCGGCGCATGAGTACCGACAACTCATTTTTTTATGCGATCCTCTTCAAATTGCCCTCCTAATGATATAAATGCATGTTGCCAAGGCGCAACATGCTGCAACATGGCGCTCTCTTTGACGATCTTGATAAAGTTGATAGTTTTTATGATAAATGATAAATAATGATTCAAGACAGAGAGGCCGACGCAACGTATGAGTCAGAGAGAGAGACAGCGATACTTAAAGGTAAGCGAAGCATACTTGTGAGCGCGCGAAATTAACAATTAAAAATATATATAAACAATGATTTTTTAAAATCTGTATTAACAATATCATTAACTATTTTATAGAGAATTAAAAAAATATATTACTTAAACATTATGTTTTTTTAATATATTTGCCATGGGTCGAAAGTACCCAAATTTGAGATTTTTCGAACCTTTAAAAATTCATATTTATGGTATCATATATATGCTATTTCAATAAAGAATATAAAAAAAAATTGTTCGGTTGAAAAATAACAATTCGTTGCAATTGTTTAATCAATTTCGGTTTAAACAAAATGGCACCGGGTTGCGACATGGCAACATGCATTTATATTATTAGGAGGGCAATTTGAAGAGGATCGCATAAAAAAAAGATCACCGATTCCTCCTAGTCTAATTCGTTTGGATCCGGTGGTAGTTTTTAAATTTACATAGATGAATCTTTGCCAGGTCCAAGTGAAATAAATATCTTTATGTGTTTAGTAAGAGCGGAAGTTTGCTATCTTGACCAGAAAACCGGAACACAACTTTGCGACAAATGATATTATGCCGTCAGGAATTGCTATTTAAGTAATTTAAAAAAGTAAAGTGGTTATATTTTTTTTATTTGTGTTACTTCAGTTTTTTTAACAGATTGACTGATTACAACTTTTTTTTCATTTTTTGTACCTTTTACTTGATTATGTTAAAATTTGACTAATAGTTTTCAAGTTATAAGAGCAAAACTATGTTATTATATAGTTGTCTTCATTCTTCAATCACAGCAATATCGTTCGCGATTAAGGTAAATTACACAAGCAAAAATAAATCTGTTTCAAACAACTCTGCTTTGCGCAAACTAAACTTATTTTATGAATGCAATATTTTTCAAACTAAATAAAATGATAGAACATTTTAAACATGCGAGATTAGTCCGGGCTTGTGAAATGGTTACCTACGTTTTTTATTAACATTTTCCGAGGGATTGTTAAGCGTCCGTACAAATTTCGCGTACGACTAATCTGACAGTACTAAACGTGTTTTCTGTCTGTTAAAAATAATTTTAATCTATCACTCACTTTTTTAAGGCCACTGCCACGTTCCTGGGTTAAATATTTACCTCGCAGTTAGCTTCTAAAATAGGGCTAAACCAATATGTATTTGACAGTTTGACCCATAGTTAAATTTAACCCAGAAATGTGCAAGTGACACTAAAAAAGAGCGATAACTTAAAATTTGTTTAGTAATTGCGTTACAAAATCATTACCAATATTAAAAAAATGTCGCAAACTAAATCGAAGTTGGTTAGGTTTTATCGGTTCGGTTTAAATTATAATTAATCTACTAGCAACCGTTACTTTCTCGCAAACTATATATTGTCTGAATATTAATTCTAAGATTAAGCGTAAATATCAGTAGGGTCCAGGTCTTCAGATGAGCTGCGCTCCTCACAGCTTGTTAATTGTGGAACAGAGGCTATTGTCGCTCCATAAATCTCCGTCGACTTAACGTCGGCACTGTGAAATATTAACCGCATACCGGTTTTGACGCTCTGACGCACTTGACTATAATAAAACATAATATTTTCTAGAAGTACCTAACTATTTTGTACCACCTTTTTTGTACAGGACCACCTCGTTGGTCAGGGGGTTAGTGTACACGTCTATCACCCATTCATAAAACTCAGTTTCTATTCAGGGCTAGTATTTGTGTGATAAGTATTGATGTTAGTATTTTTTGGTCTAGGTGTTTATTTTTATTTCGGTATCTATTTAAGTATTTCTTTGTATTAGTTTTAGTGGATGACGTGGCAGCATGCTATCGGCTGAAAATCAAATTTTAGGTAGTATTAATTAGTAAAACATTTGTTCAGTGAAAGTTTTGTTTTTGCATATTAAAACGTCTTGTGTTTAATAAAACTAAATTTTAATAAATGATTATTCATTACCTTTACTGTTAGAAAGAGACAAACAAGTATATGAGTTTCATGATGGTAACCAATGACTACATACACAAAAACTAAATAATCTTAAACTTAAACATTTTGAATAACTACCGGCAAAACAAATCAACGTCCGCTTTTGGCTTACATCAGTCTACCCATTCAGAAGTTAAATTGATAACACACACACACACACACACACACACACACACACACACACACACACACACCGACAAGTCAAATTCTTAAAACTCCTCTTATTCGATAGAGAGTCAATAGCGCACAATAAAATTATGCGTTACTAATCATGAGCCTGTTTACTTAAGTAAGTAAACTGATCTCTCAAAACCACAACACGTAACATAACGTAAGTAACGTGCGATGATGGGTAAGCCATACCATGATTACGTTCGGTAACTTAAGTGTCGAAATCTACTTTATATACTTTTGGTCTACAAACGTGTTTCTCTTAGTTACCAATAGAGGCGCTGTTTAAAGTTTTCATACAAATAATTTACACAGACTGTAGCGAGTATAGTAAACTTGACAAGCCGTCCACTCATGGTAAGGGCTTTCGTTCGGGACAGTTGTAGGATTCCATCACTTGGCCTTACTACACTAATGGAATTCTGAATTCCTAAATTATTCCACTTAAAGAGGAACTCGTAGATTTTTTTCATGTTGGCATTTTATATTTAGATGTAAAGGTCACTGAACTATTTTGAGAGGCGTATCTAGTATACATATATCTACGTAAATAATGTGTCTAGCATGCGTACGTGGCGTTAGCTACATTCGTTAGGGGGTGCTCTCCCATCAATCAAAGAATTAAGGCCCTAATCACGTTTGTCCTATTAGTCTAAAGCAGCGATTCCTAAGGCAGGGGGTGTCGCTCAGTTAGTTAGGTGTCCCATGAGGTATATATACGTTTGGGTTTTTTTGAACGACTAATGTGTTGCTAACCTTACGGTTTTTACTTAATGTGTTTGTGTTAGTTTTTTGGTTATTTTAGATTTGGTTAACTGGTAACGTTGGTCATCGCGAGTAGGGATTTATAGTCTTCTGACGGCCCGCCCCGGCTTCGCATGGTTATGATATATACATATAAACCTTCGTCTTTAATCATTTTATCTATTAAAAAAAACATCAAAATAGGTTGTTTGGTATTAAAGATGTAAGCATACAAAGGAACATAGGGACAGAGGAAACGACTTTGTTTTATACTATGTAGCGATTTCTTAATGTTGAGAAATCTTTCAAAACATGCTTTAAAAATATTAAAATTAATCAAGAACAATAAAAAATTAAACCTACCCCAAATTGACAACCATATACATATATTGTCAAGTGGTTATTATTCTAGCCGTTGCTAGAATTAAGAACGCTTAACGTAAAATGAGCTTTACATGACTGGTTTAACGATGCTTGCACGCGTTGCATTTATTAAAAACTGTCACTTTTAGGTAGCACTTAATCACTATCACGTATTCTGTCCCCACAGTAGCTTCAAACAACCTAGGGGACCCGTAGAAAAGTCATCTAAGTTTCTAGAAATTATAATTTTTGTAACTTGTTAAGTGAATAGGCAATTTTTTTAAATTAAAAGTTAATTTTAAAAATAAAGTTGTTAAATTTTAGTACAAGATATTTTTTCTGATATAAATTACATTATTTTTGATTTGTTATCATTTCATATTCCATAAAATAAAAGGTGTTTAGTGGGTGTATATGAAAGTTTGAGAAGCACTGATACATTATATTACGGTCCCAAAGCGTTGACGAATATTAACTATTGTGTTTACTTATCATTATAACATATACATTTAGCATAGATGATGAGTTTAGTACATAAAGGTATATAAGGAGTTTATTTTCCTGAACGGAAGTAATTCAAAAGCAGCAAAATTGTTACTTAAATATAGTTGCATCGTTGTCATTATGATAGCAGGAATTAGTAAAGCAATGGAGACCCTTACAAGTTGCTGTTCAACACTGTCACTAATGGTAAGTAAGTAAGTATCTTCACGCCCACATCCCCGAAGATGTAGGCAGAAGCACCCACGACTAGCCGAAGACACGTCTCACAATGTGATAGGTGGCAAGCCTATCGCCAACCAGGCACATATCTAATCCCGAGCAACATTTTTTTTATTAAAAAAATGGAAAAACCACATTTTTTTTTATTGTCCGACCCGAGACTCGAACCCGGGAACTCATGAAGTCAAATCCAACATCTGGACCGCTAGACTACAGAGACGACTTAGGTGTTTTACCTACCCATGTCCGGTTCTTACTAGTTTCGGAGCAGGGAGGTAGACGCTCTATTCTACATAGAGACCTGATCCTAACACGGGGCACAAAACGTAATTATATAAACATTATGGTTTATTTTTATCATTACATGTACTGTACTAACACTGAATATACTTTTCTAGTGTGCCAGTTATTTCAAATGGAACCTATGATTAACTGCAGTAGAGGGCGGGTCGGTAGTACAGTAAATAAATGTCATACAAACAGCAAGGGGTGTTATTTTTGTTAATTAGGCTTGGTCGCGTTAGTTACATTGAAGTACTTTGTAACAATTTTCTAGCACCGAGATTCCACTACATAAAACATGACTTGTGAGATGATAAAAAAGAAGTGATAGCGGTGGTAATTCTGCAACGCTTATAAGCAAATTTTAAGACATCGCTACATTATAATATTAATACGCGAAGCAAAAACTTTGGACCCCTTTTATGAAAATTGCAATGGAGAAAAATTCGTCATATTTATAGCTTATGTTTTGGAGAGGAGTACACCGCTATTTTTTTAGATAATAATCCTTATAAAGTGCACTAAATAAAAAAATAAAACAATATTCATACTGCCATGCATTAGACACACACAAACAAATATATTGATAACGATAAAATATCACAAATGGTGCACAAACTATATCCATAATGTTTGTAAACAATGTAGTTAGTCATGATAAATGGAGATGTCGTTCTTATCAAGAAGATAATTAAGAAGGTTCTACCTTAATAATGGGTCGAATTTCGACCAATGGGAGACAACTAGTTTTATTAATTAACCTCATAGGAAAAGACGTATTCAGTGTTGTAAAATTAGTTTGTATAGTATCGCCAACTAATAGTTCAGTAGTCAAATAGGAAAATAACCGGTATTTCGTGAAACGTCAGAAAAGAAAGAAAAGAAAAGAAAGAAAAAATATTTATTTGCGGAATATGAGTGTTATAAAGATGTTACAAAATTATTTAAGCGTTCCTACATATTCTACCAACTTGTGGTGTGCAAATATGTCACTTCACTGTCAGTTTCTACAGCGTGAGAATATATAAATGAAAATCCCTGTATTTTTTTTTATTTTGTCGTTGTTATTGCTATTCCCCGTGTTGGATAGCGGTCCTCTGTGAAAAACTGATCATTTGCCGTCTCGCGTGGCAGCTCGTTAGAGGCGAGCAAAGGCGAATCGGGTCTTTACCAACACTTTAAATATTGCTAAGAGTGCTGTATAGCTCTTAAGAGTCGAGCCAAGCTAAACGGGTCATAACCAACAATACCACTAGTGCTAGAGTGCTGTACAAAAACTTGCCCAGGTAGGGACACCGCCTTACCTATTGCTGCCGCCATAAAACAATACTATGTTCCGATCCGATGTAACGGCTAGATTTGCACAATCGACTTATTAACACCCCGGCCAAAGGCTGGCGATGCCTAACCTATTACAACCTATAACATTTAACATTAACCTATAACATCTATGGTGTCTATAGACTACGGTTATCTCTGACGATCAGGGGAGTGTAGTGCTTGTACGCTGTCTTTTGACATAAAAAAAGAAGCTTGGTAAAATTCCCAGTCACAAACACTAAACGGAGGGGTTCCTTGAAATTTTTGATTTCCAGGTTATTTACGGCACGGCGCGAAAATATCACTTAAGGACTTGCTTGCATGCGTGCTTGCACAGAGCCTGTGATATATAGTCAAAAATATGTAGCGCAGTGAAAATTTTGAGTTTACAGTGGGGCAGGAATGAAAGATATTTCTGTTAAAACTTTCTTTTTGCAGATTCCGCATACATTCCTAAGAGGAAAATTTGTTTTTCCGTAGTCGTAAGGCATCGTCAAAAACACCTTTGAAGCTAGTATGACTTCATATATCATTTGTAATTACGTATTTGCAGAATTTCAATTGAAATCTTGCCGGAATAGAAAATGAATGAAATTTGTGAACACAAATCTAACGAAACAGAAGCCACCTTCTTGACAACTCTTGCTAATTAGGCTGCCTGTGAAATCCTGTGAAAAATTTACTCTGTTTCTAATTTTTCACAAAGTAATAAGAGTACGTCAACTGTATAATGAAATTTTCCTACTAGAAATAAAAACAAAACAAAAATTCCTAGTATAATTCTACAAATTGATCTTACCCGAATGTAATCAAATTTTATGCTTGTATTATCGGTGTTAGTCAAGGATAATAATACATAGAAATATTCAAATAGATACCTGAATAGTTTTAATAAGTCATACATACATATTTCCGGTTCTGGCGGTTTATCAAAAATATATAGGTGTCTATTTGAATTTTTTAAATGTTAATGCCTGTCCTCGTCGGGAATCGAACCCAAAAATCGCGGTTCATCGGTGGAGTTAGGCGTACGGTATTTTCTTTACTCATATTATTTATATTATATTATACTTATATTTAAAAAAACAAACATTGTTTTTTATAATTATAAAATAAAAAAAACGTGTGGCACTCGGAGACTGCCGCGTCAGCTATTGCGTTAAGACTATTGCATAAGCAGTCATGAGTCACCAGATTCAGACCAGATCGGACGAAGAGGGGATTACGCATGCGCAGTAACGTCGATACAACCAATGCCACATAGAGACGAGTTGCTGAACTAAAGAAACAAACGTGTTTAAAAATTCATTAAAAGTTCTGCCATTCATCGATAGATGGCAAAACTAAAATGAATCACCGCTGTGCCGGTCGGAGTGGGGGGTTTTCGGGTATTTTTGTTACGGAATTTTTGGTTTCGGTCTCCACGCTCAAGGCCCGCGATAGAAGCTATGCAATAGCTTAAAATATTATATATAAATGAAATTCCATTGTCATTTTTTGTAGCATCGCACCTGAATGAAAGTGAGAATTATAATAATATTTTTTTATTGTGTTATTACATTTCAGGAGAAGATTTATACGTCAAAAAAATATTCATAGTTAGGATAGGATAACGTTTTTCGGCTCAGCTAGTATTCAAACCACAAAATCTATCTGTAATGGTGCTAAGAACCATCTCGACTAATTCAGCAGTTAAACAAAAATCCACATCGAAATTAGTGCAATAGTTTGGAAGTTATGCCATCACAGACACACAATAATTATGAGGTATTAAAACTGCATGGTATAGGCAGTTGAGATGATGTTTATGGTGTTTTCGACAGACACGTTACATTTGCAGTGAAATAAGCGAGGCCAAAATTCTTTTGCGCCTTATTTATGAGAAATTCGTTGATATTTGCTTAAGGCGATTGAAAAGGCATAGGTATGTTACCGAACAAGAAGAGGCTCATAAAATTATGTTTCATTTGTAACGATCTGGCTAGACCTTTGAAATAACTGTTCTATTTTTTAACGAAAAGAGTACATGCAATAAATCGAGTTCGGAATTTGGCTATACATCACTGAAAGAACAGTTCATCATCGACACAGAAACTACGTAGTGTCTCTCCAATACATAGACTTTATTGCAAAATGTCCAAGCGACAAGATGTGAGCGTGTAACATTAAATTTTCAAAATGATAAATATGTAAAAATCATTGGGATTACATAACACATTGGGTCCAGATCCTACGTTTAAATAACGTCAAGTACTTGTTTCCAATGGAAGTTTTTGTAAATTGAAGAAGTGTAGAGCCATCTCAGCCAAATGTATCGTGCCTTTCTCTATGGAACGTTACTTTACTTTTTAATCGTGCGGTAATCTATATATTGATACGTGATGCCAAAACTTTGGACCCCTATTTACGAAAATTGTGCGTACGCAGTAGCATAAAATTTGCCACACTTACCTTTTATGTAGAGGTGAAGTGCAAAACGCTGATACTTTTCAATAATAATATTTGAAAAATATACATACACATTTTTTAATTTTTTTACTGATTTATTTTAGAAGTTAGGAAACACACATTTTACTACTTTGGAAGCTTCCATCTTTCATATGATTATCTTTGTTTTATACCGATCGGCTATGAGTCCTAACATCAATAAACTTACCAGAGGGAAACTTCTCTCGCAGTGGAAGCTGATACGAGGGATTAAGATGGTAGAGATGATTGCTGGGGATTGCACTTCCCTTAAACCACGTCGTCCGTGGTTGTGGAGAAGCTGCTCCGTTGCTCGTGTCGTCTGCTCCGAAAGTATGCTTGGTATTTCAAAGAAATATTACGCTCGATGCGTAATACATACAAGCACTATACTCCGATTCTGTCCGACAACCAGTCCGAAACCAATTTAAGTTAGCCCGAAGCGAGGTTATTAATTAAGTTATATCCCGTACAATTTTAGGTTAAGTTCCATTAAAAACACCATTGCCTAGCCACCCGCCGGTTGCGTGGTCGCGTATAGACAAACACGTTTGACGTTTGACAGATTGCGGTCCGTTTCCACTGGTTTTATGTGGCAATACCGAACAATCTTTAGGAAAATATGGTTTCAGAAACATTAACGATCTCCCTATAAAAGCTCTGAGTGTATAGTGGAATAGATTTGTTGGGCATTTTTGTTTTGATTTCAATACTATGTATGGGAAGGTGAACAATCGGAAAGTAGTCCACAGAATGTGTCTACATACCAAGTTTCAACTTAATAGTCCTACCAAACTTAGTGATAGTTTGGCAATAAAGAATTTAAAAGGGTTCCTTTCCTTCACAAAACCTCAAAAACTGTGTCTGGCTTATATTTATAAGTATCAAATAGTTGCTTTTACACATGCATAGTTTCCTTACTTTAGTGTTTGATTTTAGCATAATTTGGCCATTCATATCATATCGCCCTTAAGTTAGAGTGCATGCTGAGAAACATTTAGCTTTTACAAAATGATTAATGTATGTCTTTTAATGGATCCCCAGCCACAATAAAGTAAAAGTTAGGGGCCGAAATTATTACTTTCCGCTATTACCCTATCCCTTAGGTCCTGTATAAAATTTGACGAGTGCTTGGATGATATATGGCAGGAGCTGTAAAACGATTCATACAGAACGTTTTTACGTTACGTCCAGTGAGTGACGAATAACAATATTGACCTAAACGAGTGTTAGTTTATCTCGCACTTTAAATTTTTTACGTGTGATCATCGTTTAAGCGTTTTACTCCAACCGTAGTTTAAAATAGCGTGAAAATAATAGAATTTTTTCAAATGATAAATGCATTCAGCTGTTTTAAGTAAAAAAGTTTACAATTACTTGCTTGGTTGCCCATCTACTTATTCTTGCCGCTATGACGACAGTGTACGGCACTGTTCTTTTCCGGTTTCAGCTGAATCTACAGGACCTATTGTAACGATGTTTGATAGGTAGGTGCTTTATTTTCTGAGGAAGGTGATAGGTTTATCTCGATCTCTAAAGAGGTTCCCGTGGAAGAGAAGTGGAAATCAAAATGTAAATTGGGCTATTATAGTTCATTAACATACAGTCTGATTTAATGGATTCGTTTTTTATTTATACCATTTTTCTAGTCATAAGTTTTGTAGTTTATAAATTTCAAACATAAATAAATATCCCTGGATATGTTACACAAATTAATTCTAACTCCAAAGTAAGCAAATTATATGCTTATATTATGGTTAATAGCCAACGATTCCAATACATAGAAATACTTAAATAGATACCTGAATAAATTTAATAAACACCCAAACCCGGAAATGCAGACATCTAAATGTCTGCCCCCGTCTGGAATCGAATCCGATCCTCGCGGTAGGTCGTTATAGTTAGGTGTGTACGCTAGCTATTCGACCAAAGAGGCGGTTATTCAACCATACCAACATTCAGAATAAAGTGATCAAATAACTTGAAACTAATGTAAAAAGGATTTGAACGTGCAGGTCAATTAATATATACATACGTATATTCATGCCAAGTCCCTCCGTAAGGTAGGCAGAGAGTATGAAGTAATAAATAACTAAGTTCACCAGTCGGCTAAAAAATAAATAAATCATAAAAAAAGTATCTTCACGCCCATATCCCCGAAATGGTAGGCAGAGGTACAACCAAGGCACCCACGACTAGCCGAAGACACTAAGTCCCACAATGTGATAAGTGGCAAGCCTATTACCAACCGGGTGCATTTCCAATCCCGACCAACATTTTTTTTTATTAGAAAATTGGAAAAATCCAGTTTTCTTTATTTTGGCCGACCCGGGATTCGAACCCGGGACCTCATGCAGTCAAGTCCAACACCCGGACCGCTAGACCACAGAGGCGTCTACATTAAATAAATCATAAACATGAAAATTTATTGCTAATGTATTACTTAGTATAACTCAAAAACCATTAGATTTTGAGTTATAGGCAACAAGTAATCCCATAAGATTCAAACAAGAACCACTAAAATTTGTTAATTATTGATCCAGTAACCACTTTACAAACACATAAAAAAACAAACAGTGCTATAGAAAATCGGTTATAAACATACAGTCGAATATACTCTTTTTTGGAATCGGTTAAAAATCTAGAGTTTCATTTTCGATGAGCAACTTTGAATTTATATTTGGTCATGAATAATCTAGTTTCTGGTTTAGTCGTGAAAATAATTGGGTTGCCATTTCAGACCGTCTTGGCAAGTAACAGGCGCAGGGTTTCCGACCCTCATATTGCTTTTCCGGCAATTCGTCACGCTTCTGTATCTTCTGAGTGGGTCGCAACTATCCATGTTTATCAGAGCAACTCATGTTTCTGAGATTTCAAAATATTTTAAATTTTACTTGGCCGAAAGCCCTAACTTTTGCTTTAGCAATCTTAAAAGGAAAATGAAAGGTTTTATGCAGACATTAACTTATTTTTAACCCCCGACAGAAAAAGGGGGGTCTTGTAAGTTCGACGTGTCTGTCTGTCTCTTTGTCTGTGTGCGTGTTTTCAATGATTTGGGCTGAACTCACTCTTAAGTACAAAAACCCTCATTGTAATAAACTCTTCTACAACATTTCTATAAATATTAAAGAAAGAAAAAATTTCGCCCCAGACAGGATTTGAACCTGTAACCTTTCGTCTCAAGCCGACGAATGCTCTAACCAATTGAGCTACTGAGGATTCAAGTCCCGTGGCGAAATTTTTAATTCCTTTCTTACCCGTTAACGCGGGTAGTTATGTCCTATAGATACACAATTCTGAGTACCCACCAAATGAGTTCATCATAACAGATGAAATTCACATTTTAGAATGGCCATAACTTTCGTTTTTCGCAACGTACAGGTTACAGGTTCAAATCCTGTCTGGGGCGAAATTTTTTCTTTCTTTAAAATTTATAGAAATTTATCCCAAGCACAAGGCAAGTGCTAAAAAATAAAAATACGTTCTTCTACAACACCTGTTTCCTGAATTTCCTGGTGATTTGCAGGAAGAGATTTCTCGAGGAGATAACAACGGCTATGTAAATTAGATCACAGTATATTATTGATCATGATTTGAGTATGTTAAGTTACTCTTTGTGTAAGAATTAATTATAAAAATACATTTGTTTATTACTAATGGACGTTGTTGGCGTTGTTTTTTTATGATATTGGAAAGCAAACCAGCAGACAGATTTCCTGATGGTGAGAAATTCACGCCGCCTAGAAACACCAAAGGTGGTAATGGTGAGTTGCCAACCTGAGGCCGGGGTGTTAAGCCTCGAGCAAAAGTAAGTTTACCGGCTATCTAACCCTTCGAACCGGAATACGTCAACGGCAAGCGTTGGACGTTATGGCGGCAGGAATAGGTAAGGTGGTGGTACCAGTTCGGGTGAGTTTAGTAGTAGAACAGCAATTTGAATTAATTTATAAATATTTTTATTTATTTATTGAAAACATTATTTTGACAATGATAACTACAACAAAAAAAAGAATTAGTGAAAATATTCAATTCGTTCACGCCTGATGCGATAACCAAGGAAATCATAGATTCATTTGAATAGCTGTACTTAACTAGCTAATAATCATTTATTTACCTATCGATTGAGTATCTAAATATTATATTATCCCATTTACTTGCATTATTCATATTTTCAAGAATCTTTAACCTGTATTTTCCACTCGAACATAAACTAACTGAAGAAAGTACCTATACAAGTCATGCTTATATTTGACGAGCACAACTAACTCTACATCTAATACAACATGCTTTAAAAAGTGTATAATATGTAATTACACCAAATAAAGTAAAAGTATAAACTCTATATTACTTCTCTTTACTGTTAAAATAGTAGCAAACGCCAAGTAAGGGAGAATGTTGTTAATTTTTTATTGAGTCCACTTATAGTAATGTGATATTTATGAGGTTGAAGGAAAGGTTGAACTTTATTGTTTCATGGTTGAGGAGAGACGGCGAATAAACTTAGCAATTTACGTCAGCTGTAAACTAATAATAACCATAAACTGGGGCTCGGATAATAACCTCAACAATATATTTTAATGGCAGTTCAGACTTGGATGGAAAAATGTTATAAGGAGTTAAGGAGTATTAGATATTTTTTGTCAACTGTGCTGAAACTTGTACTGGGAGGATTTTTTTATAATATAATAATAAGGCAAACAAGCAGACGGATTTCCTGATGGTAAGAAATTCACGCCGCCTAGAGACATCAAAGGTGGTAATTGTGCGTTGCCAACCTGAGGCCAGGATGTTTGGCCTGAAGCAAAAGTAAGTGTACCGGCTACCTCACCCTCCGAACCGGAACACGTAATGACGTTATGGCGGCAGGTATAGGTAAGGCGGTGGTGCCAATCCGGGCGATTCGTTGCGAATCTCTACCACCTAGTCAGATGTCACGGTGTTAGTGACGGTGAGCCTATGCTCGCCGTTTACGAGCTGCCTAGCAAGGCAAATGGTCTATTTTGCTAAGAAACCTTTTCCTGATAATTACTAACACAAGAAAATAATTATTAAGAAAACCTGTCCTTCCATTTAGGCGTGATGTAATTAATGACCAAAAAAACTGAGGATTAATTATATATATTTGTTATATTTACAGAAAAGCATATAATATGTTACCGTTCTTATAGAATGATTTTCTGTAAATGTGCTCTGAAACTTCACTATATCATGACCTCCATCATTGCCATGTACCAGAATCAAAAGGTTTGCTTTCTCTTTCGACTTTCGTGCTGTAAAATAATAGAATTTGCAAACGTAGAATTTTTGAACATTTGCAGTTTGGGTGTCGTCAATGAAAGACTGCATAGGCTGCTCTTAATATACCTCCATCTTAGACCTCCTCGACAGTTTTCACCAGATGATTTGTGATTCATTACGCTAATCTATTTCTTATGAAGCAAAAATTACGAAATACATCATTAGACCATACTAACTGCCAGTTTCCGAAACGCTAATCAATTTTAATTAACGATTAATCTCTTCATACTAGCTGTTTAACATGAGTTCTAAGCCTAGAAGTCTAAGCCGAATTCATGTTAAATATCTGTTCAGACGGATTCGGTTTATAAGTTTAAACCGGAGTTTTGGCGCCATCAAGAGAAAAGATGGTCGAAGTTTTTTCATAATTATTGAATTTCCTGTTGATATTGAGTGAAATTAGTCAATTTTGGTGGCATTTTGTACAATTTCGTTCAGTGAAAGTGCAGAAATAATCAGGAAGAAATTAGCGTATCGTGTATTTCCTCGTTGCCGCCAAACCTCGTTATATGAGCTTGGATAATGAGGCCATCGCTTTACCCAAGAGCCTGACATGACTAACTGACGACTTATGAGCTATGACTGATGACTAATTATAATTTGTTAAATTTGATGTAAAATTTGAAGAAAATTTCTACTTGACTAATGGCAAAATACTAACGTGAAGGCCAATACTTAAAGAAAGAAAAAGAAAGAAGTTTAACCGTTTTAACCGATTCCTATGAAGTGACAAATCGTAGATTAAAATTGATTGGTCTTTTGGAAATTGACTGTAAAGCCAATGATGTGTTTGTTTGTTCATTCATCCTTCTTTTATGTAATAGTGGAGCGTTGACACTAATTTTTTTACCGCATTTGTATATAGAGATACTCAGGAGCGTGAGCTACTTTTTATTCCGATATCTAAAGTACTTTTCACGAGTGAGCTAACGACGCGGATGAAGTCGCTGTCAAACTGTATTCTATTTATTAAAATGGCGGATAAGGCAACTAAGTAATTTTGAGATCTAACATTAAAATTTTGATGGTACTATTCATCATAGTTTATAATAGCTTACGATTAATAAATCTTCATACTTAATAGCTTTAGTACTTCTAGTATGCTTCTGTATTGACCGCGAAACTCGACAAAGCACTTTAAGTCAACAAAGGGATATTGAAACTTACTATAGAATATCTTAGAACTAGAATGGTTTATAGATAGAAACTTGGAAACTTCATTAAGACCCCCGGTTAGACTGCGTCGGTCCAAGTTGGGCTCCCCGACACGGTCGAGCACCTACACATTTCAAGAAGATATTCCACAGTGATACTCCTTTATAGGTTTTATCAAACATTTTCATTCATTCATCTTATTTACGGATAGCATAGTTTGTGGCATTCTTTTTACGTACCATTAAAAAAACCTCTTACTGAGCTTTTAATCTTAAAAGAAATATTAAATTAAAATGGATTAAGAATCTTTCAAATGCATGCAAATTGAATCTTAATAATAATTAATGTTGAAAGAATATTACTTAACAATCACATAAAGTTTTTTGCCATTAGGTTCCTTATTTATATTGATTTATTAATTTTCTGTTAGTTATATTTTTATTATATGTCATTCTCATTATCTTATTATTATTATTATATTTAGGTATATTTATTTATTGTGCATGATGCCTACCACTGTTTCAATACAAATTCTAATTTTAGAGCTGGCTGGAAGAAATGTGTAGGTACACCTACAGATAAGCCCACCTTACATTTCCATTAATTAGATTTATATTTTTTTTAAATGGTGTAAAAAAAGGATTAATAAGTAAATAATATAATGACGCTTATTAAAACTTTAAAGGATAGTGAAAGTTAAAATTTTCAATAACCCTCGACAAAACACAGTTCGTTCAATTCAGTGCTTAACCCAACGTTGATGTTGTTGGATGAGTAGGATAAATGCGGTCGAAATGAGAGCGTTACGGAATATCAGCTGTGGTGTGACGTTCGTTGAAATGTAGTCAGGAAGATCCAAGAAAGAGTGAGATTGAAAGAAAGTGATGGGGCTAAAATAAGAAAGGACATCCTTCGCTGATTCGGTCATGTGGAAAGAATGACAGATTAAATATTGACAAAACACATATACAATACTAATGTGGATGGATGTAGGTACCCGGGGAGACCTAAGGTGACGTTCCACGATCAAAGCGCTCAGGTTTTATCCGACGGTGGTATCAAGAGCCACACAAATGTTTGTATGAAAAGAATGAAAAAAAAAACGATGAAGCCAGACAGGTTTGTAAGGATCATGACATTTTGCAATTGACACTCTCTGTCTACTCCGCCAGAGAGTCTCCACGCCAAATCTTGGCCCAGTATTTATGGATTTATGACATGATTGTTTTATTTAAATATCTTAATAATAAATTTGTTGTTCGTTTAGGTCGCAATTATTTCCAAATGAAATGTACCCTTAAATTCGTTATCACGATTAGACCTCCTAAAACAAATTCTCAAAAAATTTGGTCTCCGGGTTTTAATGATTTAAACTCAGAAAAATTGCAAAAAAGCCGACTCCGATTTAATTAAGTATATCATCTACGCACACAAAAGTATTTAGATGATAGAGAACTCGATTAACACACATAAATAAAAATTACAGGAGTCAAACAAATAACCTCAACAAAGTCGATTAAAAAGGATTTCTTTTTGTCAAGAGCCACTGCAAAGTTGCTTTGTAAACCAAAAGCTGGTATAAAAAACGTTTACCTAAATACTTATGACAATAACGTTATTAAGCTATGCTATCCACTCTATTATTTTTCATCTGTTTTACCCTAGCATACTCTATTTTATTATTACTGGCCACTTGGTTGTAAGTAGTTGAGTAAGTTTGGATAAGTATTCAAAGGCTATTTTATTCGCGCGGAAAACATTGTTTTGTGCCAAGTTTAACTCAATTCGGAATTAAAAATTTAATTAAGGTAAAGTGCAACCTTATTATGGTTTTATTAACCTCGATTGTGGCAATTGATGTTGTTTGTGGTCACTTTCGTGTTCTAATTGTAGTGGTTAAGACGTAACGTCGCTATTGTTAAATTTTGTTAATTTTTGGAAGTAATATTGGTCAGCAAGCACTTCTTATACCATTTATAAAGAGTAGGTACATAATATATTTACCAACGCTGTTGCGGCGATCTTCGTTCCACTCATTCAATTTGTATGGGAAACATTAAAATGTTATTTTTCCTAGTTTCCTCATAGCCGAACGGGATATAAAGTATCCTATGTCTTCTCCTGCGTTTCAGGTCTGGAAGAGGATGCACGGATCAAGTGTTTTCGCTCCGCAACATTGTAGAGAAGCATCTGGCTGTTGATCAGAAGGTTTTCTGCGGTTTTGTGGATCTCGAAAAAGCGTTTGATAGGGTTGTACGTAAGGAACTTTGGGACATTTTGCCAGATTATGGGATAGTTGGGTCCCTGCTGCGTGCGGTGCAGTCAATGTATTTAGACTCTAAA
>NJDC01014074.1:0-16095 GCA_002245475.1 Calephelis virginiensis | reverse complement strand
TCAATATTTTCAAAGTGTGTAGATAGAGAGCATAATAAATCACGCGATCTTAAAAATGTAAGACATATGTGTGAGTATAAGGATGAAAGATGCTTTTTTCTAGAATAAACCTTCTACGTCACTACCAGGCAGCTTTTAAGAGAAGAGAGTTAAATGGTCGTTTCCAACTAAACCCCTTATTGTAAACTCTGCTGCAACATGTAGAGATGGTAGAGATGGTTCCTGTTCCTACAGCTATAATTACTCCGTCATGTTGCGGTCTGGAAGGTAGGATAGACTTGCATCTTTGTCGTAACATCTCAGCCACAGGAAAACGACGTAACATCTATGGTGTCTATAGGCCACGGTTGTCTCACCCGTGTGTTTGTTCACTGACCTATCACTTAAAAATCGTCTATAGGTTTTTGGCAGTTAGGTCGTAATGGAGATAACTCTTGTTCAACATCTTTCTATTGGTATTTAATTCCAAAGAGAAATATTATTAATACGTTTTGCTAAGTTCATACACGAAAACATGAATTCGAATGAATTCTATTGTTACCGATACATCTAAGGTTATTTCCAATATACCAATTTTGTTTCGAGTTAGCAGTCAATAACTAACGACTGTAATTTATTTTTTTACTTTTCATACAAAAAACTACCACTCGCAAGCAAAACGACTAGTTTCTTAAATGTAGGAACTGGGCATACTGTGCTACTATCTTTTTTTTGCAAAATCATGTTCTCTTAAAAGATAATTCGATACACTCGTATCATACAACAACAGACAGGTCATATAAATCAGAGTAGATATTGGTCAATCAGGAAAGTACTAGAATGTTTATCAGTATCTAGGCGATGTAGCAATCATCCACAAATTGGCCCACATTGACCCTGTGACTCGAACGGAGACTAGCGGCTTTTCTAAATTATCTTGTTGTTGTTTTAGGTCATTTATTTTACGTTTAACTCAGTTGTTTTTTATTTAGTTGCTGGCTTTCTTCGTTAAGTATTTGAAGTGATGCGTCTCTTAAAGCCTATGACGTACCATACAATTAAAATCTATAAAAAAGATTTGGCTAAAAAGCGGATATCTTTTCTACACATCTTTGAGTAACAGAGGTGGTAATTTTGTTGTGCATTTACTAAACAAATTTTAAGCTATCGCTATTTTCTTTCAACGAAAGTAATAGAAAGAGACAAAACACTTTTAGTACTGTTAAATTAGTCTGTACACGAAATTTCTATACATGTTTAATCTATCACTCGGAACATTGATTAAAAACATCGCAAATTGTCATGTCCCGATTAATCTGACATGTCTGAAATCTTCCATCTCTTTTGTTCTTGTTGCATTTGAAAAAGATAGCATGCATCTAAAATAAGTTTAGTTTGTGAACAGCAGAAACAGCACCAGTACCTAGGATATTTTAAGCCTCATGCAGCCTTCATACACTTCAGTATAATAAAGTTACAAACGATTTACTAGATATCCAGATCTAAATCGGGTTAAGTTTAAACGCTGTAACTTTGGCACTTGGTGCGCGAAACTCGTTCAACTTGAATGTTGTTGGAAAGCAGTGCCGGTGTAGAACTAAACAGCTTTTGAAGATCTAAGCCAAAACTGTTAATGCGAAGTACTACTACTTCACAGTATAATATACCAAAAATTACAATTTTGGTTTAAGATTGTATATTGACTAGGTAGACTAGATTCTTAGCGACTCGCCCGGATTGGCACCAATTCCTACCACCATAACGTCAGTGCTTGCTGTTGACGTGTTTCGGATAAGAGTGTAAGGCAGCCGGTAAACTTATTTTTACTCGAGGCCTGAAATCCCGACCTCAGGTTAGCAGCGTACCATTCCTACCTTTGGTATCTCTAGGCGGTGTGAATTTCTAACCATCAGGAAATCCGTCTTCTTGTTTGCCTTCCAACATCATAAATTATTAAAATATTAACTAAATTTATTAAGAAAATAAATGGCTGGTCCTTACAAAGTATAGTTTCAATTATTGAACGTTTGTGATAGCAAAGTCGAATTGTTAGATGTAAGGGTTTCTTGAATAAGAAGGCAAATAAGCAGATAAACTTGTTAATTGGCAATAAATACCTACCTGATGCTTAGAAACGGATAATTATAAGCAAGTATGCTGCAAAGTTGAAACGGACATAGCATCATGACATTTGTGGAAGTTAGTTTACCGAATATCTAGCCAATCTACCCAAATACAGACCACCAAATCAGTGTTAAAATCATTGCTAGTAACACTTCAAACACAATAGATGAGAGATAATATATCAATGAGATACACAGATATAGAGGAAATATACTATGGGTGATAATAATTGTCATTATACCGCCAAGCCTGATTACTAGTTACTAAAATATAAATTACCTAACGCCAATGAGATGTTCTATTATTCATCTGATTAAAGAAATATGGCTTAGATTTTTAAGAAAGCTTCTACATTCATGCTTTGAAAATCCAGTCAAAATAAGTCCAGTAATTTATGGCGCAAAAACCAAATATTTCACTTACTTTACCAACATACTTTAAACATTTACTTAATTTTAAAAAGCCTCCCAGAAATCACATGATACTCGATTTTATGTCTTTGTGTTTGTCTTCGAGTGTTTATTCATAATAAAAGATTTTTATGTTTTGATCTTTCCTTATTTTTTTCAGAAATAATTTTGATGTGTAGTCATAGATAGCTTTGCATGGTTTTGTAATACCTAACATTCATTTGTATCTTCACTCCCATATCCCCGAAGAGCTACACACAACCACGACTAGCCGAAGACATTAACTCCCACAATGTGATAGGTGGCAAGCCAAATATCCAATCCCGAGCAACATTTTTTTTGTTAGAAAATTGGAAAAACACATTTTGTTTTTGTTGCCCGACCTAGGAATCGACCCCTGACCTCATGAAGTCAAGTCCAACACCTAGACCACTAGACCACAGAGGCGATAAAATAATAATAAAATATTTTTATGTTTTAATCTGTCCACATTTTTTTTCAGAAGGAATTTTAATATGTAGTCATAGCCGGTCAACAGTCCAAAAGCAAAAGCGATTTTCCCGCCCGATGGCCAGCACGTTTGGCGAAAAATGGCGGCAAAATAAAATTGGCGAATAACGATGATATCTTTCGATTTATCTATTAAAACATATAAATGTATATATTTTTAGAATCCTTGAGAATTAAGCTACGTAATAACGTAAAAATGTGTATGTTTAACCTCAAAACTATTTGCAACAAACAAAATGTGAAAAAACTTTCAGTGTTTTTTCCCAATTTTCCCAAGAAAAACATTTCTTATTAAAAACAAACGTGTTTTATTTACCTTCTGTATACTTTACTCGAAAGAACATGAAACGTTTAACAGAATGCAATTATAAAAACAACAATGTCCATGCAAATATTTTACAACACAAGCTCTATAGAATTAAATTCTTGTATGTTCAAAAAAGGGTCACGTAAAAAAAGAGTAAAGTACACACTACAAAAGAGAGCACAAGAGCAGCCATATTAAGACGCTTCCTATTAATATTACAATCCACTAGTCTCTTTCCATCGATCTATACCTCCAGCGATGCGTAGGTACGGTAACAAAGTGTGGAAACTTTAAATTAGTTGGACATAATATAATGTTCAGATCCAGGAGTTCTCACAAACTTGTCACCGTGGGAATTCGCAGAGACGCGGTGGGAACACCATTTTGTATATTATTCAATTAATTGAACCAGCCACTTCTAATGAAATTAAGTATGGATAAAAATGTATTTGAGTAGTAATTTCCAATTCAGTGGAAATGTTTTTCAGTCGACACTATTGGAAATTTAAAGATCTCGTCACTCTCTTTACATAATTGTATTTACTTAAATTAAGAACCTATTTTATTTATTTGCAAAATAAAATGTTATTTAGGAATTTGCCAATTGTAGAAATTTTGTTGCGTACTCAATTAATTTTATATCATCACTGTCTTCTTTCAACGAAAGTAATAACAAGAGGCAAAACACTTTTAATGCTATCACATTTTTAGTCTGTACACTACATTTCAGTAATTAATGCCTTTAAAAATGTTGATTAAAAACGTCGAAATTTGGTATGTCCGGACTAATTTGACATGCCTAAAATGTTACATATCTTTTGTTATTGTTTCATTTGAAAATAGAGCATTCACCTAAAATAAGTGTAGCTGGTGCACAGCAGAATCACCACCATTATCTCGAAATTTTACACACCCCTTACCAATATTGTGTAATATAATGTTTTATATTTATATAATATTTCAGCCAATTTAGACTTCACTCGAATAAATTTTAAAATTTCTGCACATCCAAATCTTTCGCTGTGAGATTAGTCTACGCGCCTAAAGTCACAAACCATCAAAGAAACTAAATAATTTCCGACAAGTACTTATTGGCAGTTGCGTGATGAAGATATCAACACTTCTGGGTGTAAGGAAACATTCCTTTAGTGAAGTATCGCTGACTGAAAACCATTACTTAAAATTTAAATCTTTTGTTTGACTGGCGTAGTTTCTTAAACACTCCATGCATTGGTAAAAACTGACCAAAACTCGTTCCGCGTGGTTTAAAACATCTAGTTTGTTCAAAGTCAGAGAGCTTGGCACTTTTTACTAAGTAGAGATTTGCTCCTATTACGAAAAAAGATAGATAGGCGGTAACAAATAAGTACATGTCGCTTATAGACACCAAAGATAATAATGGTGGGTGAGATTGCTTTGTTCGCGATAATTTTGCTGAACACCGTCCAAACTTATTTAAAGTGTACGCTTTCTTTTTCCACCAAAACAAAAAGAAAAGAGGTGGAACATTTGAGAAATAATCTAAAATCTAGATCTAACAAAAACAATTAGTCCGAAATGTCAACTGTGACATTTTTAATTAGCGTTTTCCGAGAAATAGATTAAAAGTCTGTAGAAATATCTTTTGCAAACTAGTCTAACAGCACCAAATGTGTTTTGTCTCCTTCTATTGCTATCGTTGAAAGAAGCAATGAGCATTATTTGTTAAGTAAATATCCAAGAAATATTTTAGTACGAAAGCAAATATTGTTGCTATCATAAATGAAATGGTAGCTGAGCTTTTCGATAATTGAGTTTATTTCCCCCATGAAGTTAATTTACTGTATATTTTCCCTTCATATTTACGCAGTTATTACATTTACGTTGATCTGATACCAAATTGCCTTCCCTAAAGAAGCGAGGCCTATTTGCAGGCATAAGAGGAGTCGACCGAAAACAATATTATCCACAAACTATGTTACTATAAAATTAACATTATTGTAGACGTATTCCCGAATATTTTTTGTGAGCCTCAGTGGTCAAGCTGACTTGATTTCTTGAGGTCCAGGGTTCGATTCTGGGTCGGGCAACAAAATAATAGAAAATGTGTGTGCCCGGTTGACAATAGACTTGCTACCTATTACATTGTGCGACTTACTGCGGGTCTCAATATTCTATCTATCAATAACCAGCTGTTAAAATACTTACTAAAGTTAAATGTATGCGCTTACTTGCGTCTCTATATGCACAAAACATTTCAACAGGTTAGCAACATCTGTCCATGACTAGAGCCTTGCTAGAGTTAAGCCTTTATATAGAAAAAAAAGTTGAGTGTGTCAATATCACTTTGACAGCTTACTGACGGTGATATTTATTTATTTATTTATTTATTTATTATTTATTTAACACTTTATTGCACACAAAAATTAAAATACACAAAATACACGAGAAGTTAAAAATGCACAAAAGGCGAGCTTATCTCTAACTAAAGAAATTTCTTCCAGCCAACCCAAAAAAAATTAAACTGTGAAAATAAAATGGAAGGCATCGTGTACAAAACAATTAACTATAGCTATACTTAGAACGAATAAATAAAAATATACTAAAAAAGTGTGTAAAAAAAACAGGTACAATTATAATTATTAAAATATCTTAGTAGGATAATATATGAGTATGTTATTGTGTCAACGATAAGTAATGTTCCTTCAATCTTTTCTTAAAAGTAGGTAAAGAAGGGCTGTCACGAATCACGGAAGGAAGAGAATTCCACAATTTGATTGATTGGAAAGTAAAAGATTTAGAATAACAACTAGAGTGCGAAGCGGGAAAACGAAGTACAGAGCTACGGTTGTTACTGTTTGTCTAAGTTTTGCTTATTTCTTAACAGATAAGCAGAAGTTATTGCTGTTGTTTATTTTTATTTACATACATTTTTGTAAAGAAAAATTACTATGGACATGCTTGGTAATAATGAAATGTATGAGGCTGGTGTATTGAATACGGGAATGAATAGTGTACCTAACTGCAAAAGTGCAATTGAAGACCGCCAAGTGTACGCTCGTTTTAACAACTACAGTGAATTTACTGACTCTAAATTAGTAGGTAAATCATGTGTGAATAACGTGTTGATGGAAATATCTCCAGCTTTAAAAGAAACATCACCCAGGTAAGGCTCTATTAAACAAATATATTTTGGGGTTAGGTGTTACATTTACTTTCTAAGAATCCAAATCGTTTTAACATCTAAAATATAGTTTTTAAGTTATTCTTTGTAATTATAATAACAATAGAATGGTGATCTTCCATCAACTAGGTACTTAAGATTTTATGCTGTTGGGACAATGCTTTTATCTGTGGCTGATCATATAAGCGTATCAAAACCTCGCTTTGTGAGAGACGTGTTTCATGCTATGCTGGTCAATATCCTCAATGTGTCAAAATATTAGGAAACATGCAAAATGGATTCCATGAAATTGCAGGGATTTCTTGGTGTAATAGATTGCACGTTTATTCCAATACAGTCACCTGGTTAGTATATATTATAAGCTAATAAAAAGATTATTTTGAAATTATTTAAAATTCTGTTTAATACGATATTTAAAATTTTTCCTATATTCAAACATAAGAGAAGAATGGAGCAGGAACAAAAAAGTCATATTTTCTGTTAATGTTTAAGGAGTCTGTAATTATAAACTTTTATTAATTACTATTGTTGCCTGGGTCAGTCAATGATTCTACTATATTCCACAACTAATAGCTAAAAAGTGTGTAGGTATACAAGATATTGTTACTTAAATCAAATAAATATTATATATATTACTTAAATATATGATTTCTCTATTTTTTTTATTTTTAGTGCGATATGAACCTCGATTATTTAGTAAATGTCTTCTTGGTGACAGCGAATATCCATATCTCTCATATCTTTCTTCTTTTCTTTCTTTAGGTTTTGGCCTTCACGTTAGTATTTAGCCATTAGTCAAGTAGTAATTTGCATCAAATTTTATATCAATTTCAATTAGTCATCAGTCATAAGTCGTCAGTAAGTCATGTCAGGCTCTTGGGTAAAACGGAGGCCTTTTTACACAAGCTCATTTAATGAGTTTTGGCGGCAACGAGGAAATATACGATACGCTAATTTCTTCATGATTATTTCATTTGTGCACTTTAACTGAACAAAATTGTACAAAATGCCACCAAAATTGACTAATTTCACTCAATATTAACCAATATTAACACGTAATAAAAATAAACTCAATATTAACACGAAATTCAATAATTATGAAAAAAACTTCGACCATCTTTTCTCTCGATGGCGCCAAAACTCCTCTCATATCTTTAAACGCCACTCCTCAACAGTCTGTCTCGTCCAGATCATCGTTACAAAGAAGCACAAATAAAGACCAGGAATACTATTGAAAGTTAATAAAATATGAAAGTAATATAATAAAAAAAAACAATAGAATCTTGTTTTTCAAAAATGTAATAAACATTTTAAATAACAACTATTTTTTGGTGGTGTATTAAAAGACCTTGCTAGTGTTGTCTTTGAAAATTACTTGCAATGCAGGCAACAGAAAAAGTGTATATAGTAGAAGTCATAAATTAGGACCACGATATAAATATTAAGTAACTGGAAATACTCATAATATAAGCACACTGACTAATTAACTATTATAAGTAAATATTCCGTACATTTCCGATGATAATTATGAAAAGCTCGTTCCACACGTAGATATACGTTAACACGAGGCGACATCAAAGGGAAACTTTACTAATTAGTAAATAATACGAATTGAAGTCGCGTTCATCCGAACGTGAACTCACACTCACCATTTATGTAGCAAATTATTGCTTGTGATATAGATTATACACGGCATTTAAATTAACACTGTATTGAAACATAAAGTAAATGTTGCTGAAATTCCAATTTAATTGTTATATGACAGAGACGTAGCCAGAACGGATGAAAGATGAAAGAGTTTTAGTTGATGATGTAGGGTTGGAGCTAGTGAATGAATTGTATATCTTGGTTGAGCTTTTAGCAGGGACGGAAGGTACACCTCGGATGTGGAAAGGAGAGTGTGTTCAGGGAACAGTGTGAATGGAGCGCTGGGTAAGCTATTTCTGTGCTTATTCCAACGTTATTGTAAGCAAGAGTTGGGTATGTCAAAAAAAGCATGAAAGTAAGATAAATGCGATCGTAATGAGATCGCTACGGAAAATCTGTGGTGTAACGCTAACTTACCGCGTTCTTAACAGTGAGATTCGAGAGAGTGGGATTGAAAGAAAGTGTTGGTGTTAAAATGAGAAAGGGCATGCTCCGCTATTCCGGTCATGTGGAAAGAATGACAGATGAAAGATTGACAAAGCAGATATACAATGCGAATATGGATGGATGTAGGTACCCGGGGAGACCAAGGCTGACATTTCACGATCAGTTCAATCGGATATTATCCGACGGTGGTGTCAAGAGTCTCCGAAACCGGCGTGTTTGTATGAAAAGGGTTATGAAAAATGCGAATGTTGATGGATGTAGGTACCCGGGGAGACCAAGGTAGACATTTCACTTTATTTGATGATTATCCGAGGGTTGCATCAAGAGTTACTAATACTGTCGTATTTGTATAAAAAGTTTAATTGATGTGAAGTTAGCCAGACAGGTTTGTTAGCATCGTGAAGTTTGGCAATCGATCCTCTTTGCCTACCCTCTACCAAGGTATGAAGCTATGTATGTAATATTATAATTTAGCTTTATACTCTAACTGCATCGTCGTCAATAACGCATTTTTATTGAGAAACTATGTTTTCCCCGTTTTGGTCGGGTTCGTTGAGTAGAACCGACCATCTGCCTCTCAGCAAGGAGCTCGGAAGTTGCGTGCACTGGTTAAAATATATGTCAGTGGAGTGTTGTGCAGCTACTTGCCCGGGTAGGGATCCACTGCCATACCTATTCCTGCCGCCGCTAAGTCATGTTTTTTCATGATATTACACTATTTTCAACTAACACAGCGGATCTCTTGAAGTAAATCTATTTATCCCTTTAAAAATGTAGGTAACTTCTTTAATATCGTAATAATCACATGTATTAGCAGGAACAAAAATTATGACACGTATATGTTTAAGAAGTGGCATAGTTTATATCTTTTATTTACTTTTTTGTAAATATAGAAAACAGAGAGTCGAAATAAATATTCTACTTAGTAATTTATGTACTAAGTTTAACGGTGTCTTTCCGGAGAGTACAAAACCTTATTTTAATCTTATTCAATAAGCTTGATTTACAGCTCAATGGTAAAGCAGATACTATAATGTTTGGTGATGACACAGTTCTATTTCATGTCTATTCATAGGAAAAGGTCAAAGAGTCTACTGAAATAGGACTCAGAAAAGTATCTTCATGGCTTGAAGATATTTTATCATTCGCCATTAGTAGAGCCATCTATTTTCAAGAGACTGACACGTAAAGTAATATTTCGATAAATTTGTTTAATATTTGTATATTTATACGTGACATTTTTTTAATAGTTTAGTCTAATTCATTAAGGTGCATTCTTAGCACTTCTGTTTAGCTCTGAATTACTCGCCTGTAAAGTTAAAGCTTGATTCACATTTACGACAACGGCAACTACACAATTTTGTGTAGAAAATAAACAGTAAAATTAACACGGACTACCTTGTGCCATCGTTTTCGATAGGTGTGATACCAATCATATTGCGACCCATCGTAATCACAACACAAGCAACACTGACACCAAGAACTAGCGAGTAGCCACCGACCACAGACAAAGCGCTGAGTCGGCGCACCGAATGTCATTGCGTCAATCAACTACTCGTAGCATAGAAATAGGATCATATAAAGAAGTCCAACAATGTTCTATAGCAAATTTAGTTTTATAAATGCCGTTGGAATCTACATATAACTTCAAAACATCTATGTGTCTCTTTTTAACAAATGTTGTTATTATGTATGCTGAAAGAGGTGACGACATTTTTGTCTATGCTCATTTTTCAATTTAAAGTGATATCATGACAGTTCTCATGCTTGCCAAGAACGCAATATTTTGTGTTTAATATTATATTGGTGTACTGTTTCAATCGTATTGTATTTTACGTTCCAGAAAATAATATTTGGACAAGATTTGATGACATTTTCTGTAATGATAATGAATCTTGTCATAAAGAGTTAACTCATATAATCACAAACTTATTTGCATTCCGCGATGTAAAAAAATGTGTTGATGAAAAGTAAATAAATATTCTTTCTTTCGTTTCATTACACTTCCTTTTTTATAAGTTACTAGAGTTGTACTAAGTAAGTAAATAAGTAAGTTGATTGAAGCAATTTCGATCGGTAGGTGAATAATAATTCGTATCTATTGACCTAAACTTAACCATCAATCATGACTAATAGATCATGTATCGATATCGATACTTTACGTTTTCTGGACAGCCTTATAATGTCAGAATAGCAGCCATATTTTGTAGCCAATGGCAAGCTTTTTTCGTAGGTATTTCATGTCCATATACTTAGAGGTCAATGACTCATAGTCACAGTAGCGTGATGTTGAGTATCATCCATATTTTGTCGGTGCTATAATGCAACTACATAAAACTGCAGCAATACTATTGTCGAAATAATTTTGTGTACCTAATAATACCTAATAATTTTCCCCGTGTTAGTCCGTTCTCCTTTGCAGAATAGACCATGTGCCTTCCTTGCCAGGCAGCTCGTAAAAGACGAGCATAGGCTTACCATCACTAACACCGTGACATCTGACTAGGTGGTGGAGTTTCGCAGGGACTCGTCCGGATTGGTACCAACGCCTTGCCTATTTCTGCCTCCATAACGTCATGACGTGTTCCGGTTCGGAGGGTAAGGTAGCCGGTAAACTCACTTTTGCTCGAGGCCTAACATCCCGGCCTCAGGTTGGCAACGCACCATTTTTACCTTTGGTGTCACTAGGCGGCGGAAATTTCATACCAGGAAATCCGTCAGCTTGTTTGCCTTCCTATAACATAACAAAAAACCTAGTTGTCGTCCGTGTGAATCCAGGCTAAAAGGATATAGCAAAACGCAAGTAGTATTTCACCATCAATATATTTGATAGTGTATTTTGCTTTGTTTACGAATTAATTATGGGTACAGTGTATTGGTAACTAGCAAATCGCACTACACCTACACGTATATCAACAAAATATATCATCAAAGGCAAACTTCACTAATTAGTAAATAAAACAAATCGAAGTTGCGTTTGTCTGAACGTGAGCCTTTTATGTTGCAATTTATTGATGTAAATTATAAGCGGGCTTTAAATTAACGTTGCATTGAATTATTGAATCATAAAGTAAAATGTCAATGTTAATAGAATAACAATTTAACTATATTATCGTTTCGAGTAACGCTTAACATGTTTTTCAGAACTCAACTGTTTTATTTTGTTGGTCAACATGATACGTTGACCAACGAAATAAAACAGTTCAGTCAACACATTGAATAAGGAATAAGAAATAGCTGTGTTGGTATATTTTTAGATCTTCAAAAGGCTTTTGATACTATTTCTATTCCAAACCTAGTTGTAAGACTTGAAAAAATAAGGGGTAAGGAGCATTCTATTGAATTGATTTAAAGATAAATTAAGCTGTAGAAAACAGAGAGTCGAAATAAACATTCTACTTAGTAATTTATGTACTAACTTTAACGGTGTCTTTCCGGAGATTACAAAACCTTATTTTAATCTTATTAAATAAGCTTGATTTACAGCTTAATGGTAAAGCAGATGTTATAATGTTTGGTGATGACACAGTTCTATTTCATGTCTATTCATAGGAAAAGGTCAAAGAGTCTACTGAAATAGGACTCAAAAAAGTATCTTTATGGCTTGAAGATATTTTTTTAAGTTTTAATACCGATAAAACAAATTATGTCTTTTACTAAAACAAAAGCCACAAGTGCAGTCGATAGTTGTAAAGTATATTAAATCTTGCCGCCTCTGTGGTCCAGCGGTCGGGCGTTGGACTTGACTCCTTGAGGTCCCAAGTTCGATCACCGGGTCGGACAACAAAAATTTAGAAAATGTATATTTTCGATTTTCTTTTAAAATAACATCGCCCGGGGTTTGCCACCAATCATATTGCGGGACTTAGTGTTTTCGGCTAGTTGTGAGTGCCCTGGTTGTGCTTCTGCTTACTGCTTTTAGGATATGGGCGTGAATATACTTTATATTAAATCTTACATTACCCACAAATAAATATAACTTCTTGAGGTACCAGAGGATTTTGTTAAAAGTGTGTTTAAAACTTTCATTTTCCCATCTCACACATCACCTTTATGAATTAATTAAAGTGCTTATTGTTCGGAAATGATATATTTTACATTGTATTAAAAGATATCATTTGATGGTACTTACTTACTACCTAATGATAAAAGTACCCCTAGAAGTATATTATTCCATAGAACGATGTACGTTCTTTTGCTAATAGGAATTTTGATTTTCGGGCCCCTCTCTTCTATAATGTTACATAAAACAAAGTTTCTCTAAGGCACTGAAATATTTTTCAAGTTACACACACTCACACATACAAACACTGCAATGATAATTTAATTTACCCACAAGGCACTTGAAAAGTATGTATGTACTACACACCGTGGACTATATATGATGTGTGTGGTCCTGTTACTCCGTCTGACTAACGACCAATCTCTATTCTCCCATTGCTGTCTAAGGTTTTGAAACGATTAGTTTATCATCAAGTTTCTTCTTTCCTTAACTCCCAAAATTTGTTAAATGACCTTCAGTCCGGTTTCCATCCAGGGCACAGTATAACTACTGCTCTAGTGAAGATTACGGATTACAATCGTTTCACTATGGACAACGTTAAGAATCTAGGTGTTTTTATTGACAATACTCTTTCTTGGACTAAACAACTGCAGCAGGTTATTTGTGCTTGGAATTCGTTTAAACGTCTTCGGTTTTTGCTCCCGATTCCTACCAAGATAATGCTTGCTGATTTCCTGCTACTTTTAATCTTAGAATATGCTGACGCTAGCTATGTAAATCTCACTGTTAAGCAAATAAATAAACTCGAGCGTCTTCAAAATCTTTGTATTAGGTTCATATTTTTATTGCGTAAATATGATCACGTTTCCGAATTGCTTAAGCTCAAGTGGTTGTCTATCAACATTCGCCGGAACTGCCACATCCTCTTTCTTCTGTACTCTATTCTCTATGATCCATTTGCGCCTATTTATTTAAAGGAGAGATTCAAGTCTTGTAACAGCGAGGTAAAATTCCTCAGGTCTAATGATAATTATACTCTTCAAGTTCCCTCTCGTAACACTTGTTACTAAAGCCGTTATTTTACCTCGCAAGCAGTGAGGCTTTGGAATTCTCTTCGAGTAGATATCAGGAGAGCTCCAAATATTAATATTTTCAAAAGCATGTTCACTTTCTACGTTCACTGTAAGGTTGTATTTGACTTTTGTTGTTTGTTCTAAATTTCTAATACCTATAATTATAACAGGCTTCTGCTTTTAGGATGATTGATTTTGTCTAGTGTTAGATGCATATTTATATATTTTTAAGAGCACCATTACGCAGTTCTCCGCTTAATCTTGCTCCATATTTGGGGGATGCCTGGAAGAGATCGCTGACTTGGCGATAAGGCCGCCTTTGTGTATCTTATAATTTAAGTTTTATTTGATGTATTTGTATTTGGTGCACAATAACTAATTATTGTATTGTATTGTACTTAGTGCTAGCGGGAATTCAGGTGTGTACGAGTATTATAGATTTTGTGTGGAAAAGTACTGACTCTTACAGCACAGTTTCGCAAGAGTCAGTAAATAGTTTTGTATAAATACATATATTTTAGTACAAATAAATCAAATGAAATCCGGTTCTACCTGTGATTTTACCTGTAAAGTTATATCTTAAAATTTGAACTTCAAATGGCCCTGGTTATAAGTCGAATAAGCACGTCGGTATACAGTATTATAAGATGTAAAAATCACGGTTGCTCTGCTGGAGAGCATGACACGAAACATGTACTTTTTGCCCACTATCAATTTTAATTTTTAATAATTTTTAATCAATTTACTTAAAAAAAAACTTGTATTTTGAAATAAATAATATCTACAAGAAGATTGTGTCTCAAAGAAGAAGTAGACGTTGGAAAGGTTTTAGGTATTGGTGCAAATAGTTTTACTATAAATCATACTATACTTACATATCATAAATAGCCGGGTCAGCTAGTTAATTAACACATTCTTTTTTCGAGTAATATCGACTTAAACTTTGTACCTACTTAAGAACATGATATGTTAGTAAATAATTTACAAACTTTAGTAAAAAGTAAAAACTTATTAATGATTTAAATATATACTGCACATTTTGCTGTGTATGGTGATAATTAGGAAAAGCTTCTGACTTTGATATTCAAACGTTAACATGAGACGTTATCAAGAAGAAACTTTATTAATTAGCAAATAAAACGAATCGAAGTCTCGCTCGTACAAATTTAAGTAAGTAAACACAGTTACGTCGATTTTTTCATATATTGCGACAAAGATAATTGAAAAACTGGTTTAGAATCAACATGATATTACAATATTAAAAACTAGCTGTCCCGGTGAACTTTGTCTCAGCCGCTCTGTTTTTATGTAAAAACTTAAAATGCTGCTTTTCCTAGTTTCCTTGTAGTTTTCCTTTTTTCAACCGACGAAAAAAGGAGGAGGTTCTCAATTCGACCCGTAGGTTTTTTTTTTGTATGTATGTTACTCGATTATTCCGGTTTTTGTGGACGGATTTTTAAAATTGTTTTTTTTATTGAAAGCCTATAGTCTCGCGGTGGTCCCATTATAATTTGGTCAAGGTCTACATTAGCATTCATGAGCAAACCACATATATTCCAAATTTGAAGTCGGTTTTTTGCAGTTTTACTGCGTTTAAATTATCTTATCTTTGAAACCTTCCCTGGACTTTACCAAAAATTCGAAGCCAAAACTAGCCTAATCGTGAACTATTATAATATAGCATTGCACCAGTCAGCTTACGTGTAATGATTTCTTTTAATTTTTAGATATAGTGTAAATCACAATGTTTAACAATTTAAAATATGTACTATTATTATGACTTTCTTTGTTTTACAATTGGGAACTGGAAAGTCTACAGAAGTTTTGTTTCCTCTGTCTACCCCGCAAAGAAAGCAGCATATGATAAAACGTCTAACTGTGTCTTCGTCATTACAGTCTCGACACATTTAACAGCAACATTTGCCTATCTAAAAAATAATTATAATAAGTAACAATATACATTACAAAATTACATAATCCTTAAATTAAAAAAACAATAATGTGTACATAACGTGCAATGTAGCTAAAAACCATCTCGATCACATCAGCTTTCCTACAACTAATTATAACTTTTAAATGGATGGACCGATTTTGATGTCGGCATCAAAATCGGTCCATCCATTTAAAAGTTATAATGTCACAGACACACACACACACACACACACACATACACACACACACACACACACACACACACACACACACACACAAAGACACGCACGCACACCCAAAGAGACACAGACACGCCAATCTAATGATGTCCATCTTTTTCGTCGGGGAGCTGAAAACAACGTCTACCAAATTTTTTTATCAAATTATTACTAATTTAACACTATAGATATGTACGTATTTAATTGAATACACTGGACAAACTGGAGCAGTGTGACCAGATTCAGTATTTTAATACTTTTTCAGTATATTTCATCGATTTT
>NJDC01014071.1:15455-26181 GCA_002245475.1 Calephelis virginiensis | reverse complement strand
ACCTGGTAATATTTTTCGAGTTGACTTTGTCTGACTTAAAAATAATAAAGAAAGATGTAATCGTTGAACAATATATAATAATTGTACTAAAAGTTTCGGACTACTCGGATTAGCAAGGCATTCTTCAACACTAACGTGTAAATATTTACCGTTTAGAAATCAAGCCTTTAATAAAAACATAAATTAAGAAAAGTTTCTTTCGGCCGTGTACCGCCGTAGTAGTAGGCAGACGTACAACCGGGCACCTACGACTAGCCAGACACTTACACAATATGACAGGTAGCAAGCTTATAACCAACTTGGCACATAAACGAATCCCAGGCAACGTCTCATGAAGTCAAGTCAAACACCGGACCACTAGGCCACAGAGGCGATTAAAAAATAAATACACCTGATACATACATATCTTCACGCCATATCCGTTACGAGATAGAAAGAGAGTATCGAGTGCGAAACCTCATCTGATATCTCCATTATATGACGCCCCCCCCCCTCCCCCTTCGTGACATTTCGTAATTTTTACTCCTATTCCTTTATAGCTTTAGATGATTTGATTTCTTTGTAAAATGTATTTTTAATTCCATAATTCGGTAATATGTTTTTGCTCTTTACCATATAAGCTTCGATTTTACGTTCCGTAGTCCGCGTAATTATCTTTTAAAGGAATGCAATATTTTTGCTTCAAATATTAATTTATCGGTAAGAATTTAAAACTAATATGGCTTATTTTTCAGGAGAGTAACCAAAACAAATATGGCGGCAGCAGTTGCAACATGACAGTAACCACGATGATGTGTCAGTATGACATGCAACGTGCGGCGGCCATTTTGGGAGCGGCACGGTTAAAGAAAATGGCTAATTCTGATAAATCTGTTCATATGTTTGTCACTGGTGATAGATAAAATTTTAAAACTACATTGCTTTCGTATTTATTATAAGATATAAAAATAATCTGTAGACAATCAAGAATTAATATAACCTCAAATTAAACAATTTTGTGGTGCCAACCTATGACACTGAAACGTAACACTTAAATATCGTAATCAATTTAATCAACATCCAGACCTAGAAAGAATATTGTTTTTTTGTTCAAAATGTGCTTGCCCTTGTCGGGAATGGAACTTGTGCCACAGAATTACACGTAATAGTAGATATAGTACTAACGCACAGCATAGTCTTATAAAACGCAAGTTTGCTTATACCAACTTGCATACATAGTAGTCCGAGTTCAAGGTATTATGCCCATCATTTTGATGCGTGGCGATCTATAACTGAGCGATTCCAAAGACATTTCTTACCCCGCACAATACCTTTGTAGAATCAGTTACCGAGGGTGGTATTTCCAAACTCAAATGACTTAGGAACCTTCAAGAAAAGAGCGTACTCATTCCTTACAGGTCGGCAACGCATCTGTGACAATCTTGGTGTTGCGGATGTCCTTGGGCGGTGGTGATCACTTTCCATCAGGTAGACCACTTGATATTGTTAAGATTGTACATATAAAAAGCCTGCAAAAAATAATGTGAGCTGTTACGTTACGCCTGGCAGATGTGAAACATCGATATTATTTTGTAAGAGCATTGTAAAAGTAATATGCACAAAAGAACAGATTGTGATAGGAACTAAATATTTCATAATTATAAAATAAATATTACGATTTTTTTTCCAGATAACGATGACTATTTATTGAATAAACATTTATTTTCATTAAATACAAAAATTTACAAATTTATTTCAAATCGTGACTACTTAATTCGTTTAATCAGTACTCACACAGCCAAACCGTACACACTACTGCATATTATTATAGCGTGGCGACGCGTCGCCACGGCATGCGGCGCCAAGCCAGGGATCGGTTTTACGTGCGGCTATAGATGTTTCACATCAAAAATTGAAACTAAAAGTCTCGCGTGGCACTGGGCATTTTTAGAATTATAATAATGTTTTGATCTCAGGGTTATATGACGACAGATTTATTGTTTCTAATCAATATATTAATGGCTTTGGAAGCATCTTGGGGACATCGACATCCTTTGTGAAAAAAAAAAGTATCTTCACGCCCATATCCCCGAAGAGGTAGGCAGAGGTACAACCAAGGCACCCACGACTAGCCGAAGACACTTAGTCCCACAATGTGATAGCTGGCAAGCCTATCGCCAACCGGGCACATTTCCAATCCCGACCAACTTTTTTTTAAATTAGAAAATTGGAAAAATCCAATTTTCTTTTTGTTGGCCGACCCGGGATTCGAACCCGGGACCTCATGCAGTCAAGTCCAACACCCAGACCGCTAGACCACAGAGGCGATCCTTTGTGATTATAAATAATACGCGCTTCGGGGCTAGCGTGCCTACACAACCGGCATGGTCTGTCGACAGCGTGCTGGGCCACAGTTCAGCGTCCTCTGTCAAGTGGAAATCCTGACTCTGGAGCCACCAAAACCTTGTTTACGATAGATTGCAATGTAAATGTACCCTGACCTCTCGATCAAAGAGACGGTTATGTATATCATATCTTTACTAACGTATGTCCATAGTTTGCCCGTTTTTTTTTTCGATCGTTACCATTTCTTCAGTAAATCACATTCAGTATTTCTGAACGGTAAGCTACTTCAAAAAGGCTATCATATCGACTGTTTTTTTTATGTTTGTTACGCGATTACTCGGTCAATCACCTATTTTGATTGCTCGTTTTGGAAAAGTAGGTCAAGATTTCGAGGTGGTCCCATTTTAATTTTATCATGATCCAACTGATGGGACTGCCATCTCCAGCCAGGAGCAAGACAATGGTGAGGTATGATGTCATGGTAGAAGGAGTCTGTGGGGGCATTATTAAGTATTAAGTAATGAGTATTGCTTGCACTTTCCACTATATTTTTATTATTTTCTTTAAGTATCTTCACGCCCATATCCCTGAAGTGGTAGGCAGAGGCACAACCAGGGCACCCACGACTAGCCTAAGATACTAAGTCCCACAATGTGATAGGTGGCAAGCCTATCGCCAACCGGGCACATATCCTATCCCGAGCAACATTTTTTTTATTAGAAAATTGGAAAAGCCCAATTTTGAGTGAATGAAAAACTCATGCAGTCGAGTCCGACAACTGAACCGCTAGACCACACAGGCGATATTTTCTTTTAGATATTAGAATTTGCTATGTAAGCATTATCAGGTCTATTACAGCTAAATATGTATGTTTGTATGAGCCTGTGGGGTGTTGGTATCAATCCGAATTAATCGTTCCTGGACTATATCTACTTATTCTAATTCGTCTTCATCATTATGTTGGCCTTAATTCTAGCTAAAGCCTAGTTTTGCCCTTTTCTAAAATAAAACCGGTTTTGTAAATTTTATGGCCTTGATATATTTTTACATCAAGTCAACGGTTCTGGGGCCTCCCACAATACTTATTCTGTCTCACTTTTAGTTACTAGAACAATGGTGGTGATTCTGCTGTTCACAAACTAAACTTATTTTAGATGCATGCTATCTTTCTCAAATGAAACAAAAACAAAAGAGATGGAACAGTTTAGACGTGTCAGATTAGTGCGGACATGTCAAATCGTGATGTTTTTAATCAACGTTTTCCGAGTAATAGATTAAACGTCTGTAGAAATGACGTGTACGGTCTAATTTGACAGCACTAAAAGTGTCCTGTCTCCTTCTGTTACTTTAGTTGAAAGAAGACAGGGATAACTTAAAATTAGTTAAGTGAGTGCGCAACAAAATTACCACCAATAACTTAATTTGAACTACTAAATATAGTATAAAAGGGAATGTTGTAAAATAAAATAAATATTTCTTATATTATATTTATTTCTAGTAAGAACACATTAACACGTCTTTACGTGACGTATAAAAATACCTTACATGTAACAGTTTTACTGCAACTGGTAGTTTAACTTAAACCATGTTTTCAAACAGGCACAGCTTCAATTGTTCTGTCAGTCTATTACTAACTAATTTTTAAGGCATATTTCGGGGCCTTGTTACTTAAGAACATTGAGAATGACTTCCACTGCATCAGTGGTTCTAAGTTCGCCGTTTCTTCACGATCCTTAAATAGTTTAGGTATAAAAGTTAGTAGCGGTGAATGAATAGCTTACTACCCTGTGACTACACACACACTACAGTCTGAATGTGTAAGAATTTCGTATATTCCCAAATAGTAATACTCATTATCTTTAGACATTCAAAATATTAGTTGTGCGTTGTCTACCCAAGGCTGTGATGTCGAGCTTCTAACTTAAGTTTATCGGCAAGGCTAGCATTCAAACCGGAATACAACTGTGGCGAGCATTTCTGTCTATGCTGAAAGGTAAGACAGTTAATCCAGAAGAGTCGGTACAGAAGCCTACCTCCTAGTCTGAATGCAATAATAAAATAATTTACAAATCTAGATTATTAAATTGTCGATGACACTACGTTACAAAGTGTAGTTGCTTAAAAAGCATTTCCAGAAGATATGCTATTTCTGATTTCACTAAATATTATCATGAAGCAACTAGGCTTACTTTTACTTACTATAGTACAAATGAAATAGGCCCAGCATCACGACCACAGAACAATGAGCACCGGTCTCATATATGATGTACAGATATACCTATGTCGCTGACATTTCACATAAATAAATTTTAACTTTTTTTGGGGAATAGAGTTGACATCTCATCTCAAAAATTTTACAGGCCCAAAGACTTTCTAAAAAGTCTGTCAATACTTCTATGACTAATAATATAGTATTTCTTTGTTTATCTTATCACCAGGACCAGCTGTGTGTTTGTTCGCTGTCTTATGATATAAAATAAATATAAAGCCAAATTTGCAACACTAAGGGTGTTCAATTGCCTTTAGGAATCACAGGCTCGAAGCTGTTTCGTCGAAGGTCTCGTCATATTGTTTTGAAAATGTCACCGCCGGTAAGTGGTTTCATAAAAGAACAAAGTAATATGTTTACATAATTGCACGGGACCGTCCTCTCTTAATATGGTAAATGAAAGTTAGGTGTTCTGGTCGTTCTGGAACTCAACATCGAGCAACACTTTTGTTGAGCCGTAGAAGATTATAGATATTATATATTAAATATATACGCAATGCCATATAAAGGATCAAGACTATAAGAAATTCTTTCTTCTTTTCGTTATAACAGGCAAGGCGTGAGAAGCAGGCAAGGCCCCGCCTGCTCGTGCTTCGGTAATCTGGTCACCTTGGGGCCTATATAGCCCGTGGAAAACTAAATTGAGGTTACGAAGAGAGATCAAAATATTCTAGGTCTCCTGGGCTCGGAAGTTTATGAAAGTGTTCCCATAGGCCCGGTACCAGGCGAAGAGGCTGGAACGTGAGGTTTCAGACGATGCGAGTCCGACGTAAGTAACTTTTGTGTTTTCAAATTAAAATAATTACTAATCGCAGGCGTTACCTGAAACGTGATTATATTCTCTTTGTCGTTACTCAAGTGACACGAAGGTCCTTAATGAATGTCCTATGTGGATACCCAACCTTACGATATCTACACGAATATAGGTAAAACTAAAGTTTTGTATGAAGAAAAAAAACTATTTCAAATATATAGACGTGCGTAGGTACGAGATACCTTTACGGGCTAGTAATAGTACCTATTTATGAAGTTTGTAACAAAATTAGGCATATAAACAAAAACAATATTAGGTAAATATGGAAACACTAAGGTATATTAAGATTACTACAAATAAAATTGTGCCATGTAAAACTATTCGTCTTCATTAATCAAAATATTTGTATACATTAGGCACACTTCTTAAATTACCAATCAAAATACCTATTTCGTCTTATCATAGTCTAATTCTTGATTTACAGATAAAACAAATTAACAATAAAAGCACGCAAACGTCGACCTTGCAATAACAAGAGGCCCAGTTACAAAATAAATATTAATTTAATATAATAAACCTACTATATATTATAACACTTACATTGAGATCTAATTAGGTCCAACTTACTTAATAAAAAGCATTCACACATATGTGATCTATCTTATATACTGTTAAGTATCTAATTTATCCCTTTCATGATAGGTGTGGTTATATGTATAGTAGTACGTATGTAAAATAAACATACCTATAGCTTTTGTTCTTGTTGATATAAACAGAAATGTTTATGGGATGCTCGCATGTGTGAATGAACGTTTGATACAGCGGTGTTGTTTCTAGGTATACCCAGAATTACTATATACCTATACAATGTATTGTATAGTAAGTATATGTACTATGATACACCAATATATAATATAGGTAATAGTTTTAGAACTCATTCATTAAAGTACTTGACACAAAATTTCACAATGCTCTTTATGCATAGTACAAATAATTTACATACAAAGCTAAAATTATTAACGACGGAAGTTAAATAGGTCACTTGGCCAAAAAATATTTGTATTCGGCCACATAAACATGTAGCCAATGCAGCTATTTGAAGACATAATTAGCTCCCAAAAATTGGATTAAGGGTAGTTTATGATTAAGACTTAGAAGTTACAGGTAGTTATTAGACGTAAAAGTATTGAAGCTTTAGTTATTTAATGCGTCTTAATGAGCTTAGTCCAGCTCCCTGATGTGTTTCTTAAATCGACAAACTGCCATAGTATCTAATGGCAGTTCTAATTTTAAAAATATACTTTGATAGTAGTAGCACAAAATATAAACCTTTCTACACGAGCATTTTGTGGTATTAGGCAAAAAATACATTAATATGTACCATAGGTATAATTGTTTGTCTCAATAAAAACTTGCTTAATAGATTTCTTTTAACTACGTATCTATTTAATATACCTAAATATGTGTCGCAATCGCTACTGTAAATAAAAGTAGTGATAAGTACCTACTTTATTTCTTTTAGGCCCATCCCAGTAGGCGGAGTGCGCAAACTACATTTCAGAAAAATTCTCATGCCAATTCCTTACACCTAGTAGTGATTCAGAACTCTCAGGTTATTGCATATTTTAATTTTAATGAGATCAATTTGTTTTAACAATCCTTTTTTATTATTTAAAAATAAATAATGATTATGTTATTTTAATTATACGCAAATAATGTTTTTACTTTTGTATAAATAGGCATCTTATAGAACTAGATACCTACAATTCTTATGGGCTTTATAAAATATTGGTGTCTAAATTTCAGACTTTCATTAACATTGGCGTACACCTTTCTGTATAAAATGTGTATGTACCTACCTACCTATAGCATATAGGTACTTGCTTACCTATCACATGAATATTTGTAAAGTATAGCTTGGATTCATTTTAGCAAAGATATTATGTACTTAATAGATATGTCTCTAACGTTCTCATGTGTCGGAAGTTTATGGAACCTTACTTGAGTATATGCAGAGTGTTGTTTTGGAAGAAAATCCTGCTCATGATTATTATACTACATCCATACAAGATGCTTAATTTAAATTGTATGGTGTATATATTATGTTAGGATGGAAGTTATCATACAAATATTGTCCAATTGCTATTTCCGCCTACACATGCTTGTCTTACTTTCTGGCCACCTTTGAAACGATTACAAATTGGCTAAATGGTCCCAAATCCAAGTGTTCATAACGGTCCATGATGTTGGCAGATCCAATAAAGTTAAACAAAATTTATAACTGTACGTTGAGCTATTATGTGAGTGCACATAATCAATTATTTTTTATTAACTAGATCTCTTGGGACCAAAAAACCCAACCAAGTAACCAGCGTTCTTTTCGTCACAATCAGTAGGTTACAAAAATACAGTTTCATATTTATTATGTGTTGATTTTAATTTAGCATCATGAGGACTAAAATCATCTTTCGGTCGTTGTATGCTACAACAACACCTTTAGTTCAATCCTCAATGGATTTAGGTACACTTTACGTTAATAGGTCATGTGACATTCGTAATATTGAGATCATTGATGTCGCCCAAAGAGAAATTTCCTTTTGTGTCAAATTGCGTAGTATTACTTTCAAAATCTATCTCGTTCGTGGCCGGTTCAATATCTTCGTTGTTATACTTCGTGAAATTAAAACTGTCTAACGTAGAGTCGGTCGCCGCGTCGTTCACTGGGGTATTGCTTCGTCCTGGAAATAAATTATCTATTTAGTAAGCGGACATTAGCGTAATTAATTCTAATAGCTTATATCGGAGCGTCCCCGAGGGATATTAATTTTTTTTTAACAACAAGGGACACGAAAAGGTATATTTTACTATGGATAAAGCAGTCATCTTTCGTTTATTTCAACACATAATTTATTAATATTTTTTTATGATGGTAAGAAATTCGTTGCGTTGCGAACCTGAGGCTGGAATGTTCGGCCTCGACCAAAAGTAAATTTACCGGCTACCTTACCCTCCAAACCGGAACACGTCATGACGTTATGGCGGCAGGAATAGGTAAAGCGGTGTTACCAATCCGGGCGAGTCGCTACTAAACTCTACCACCTAGTCAGATATCACGGTGTCAGAGACGGTAAGCCTATTTACTAATATTCCTTACTTCCTTTCATGCCCATTAATTGGTATACTAGGAGTAGGTACTGTAAATAATTATAAAACATCAAATGTATGCCCTGCTAAAAGCAAATGAAGATGATTGATTGATTACGTTTTTAGGGTTTTCATTGTATTTGCTAGTATTTGCTACAGTATCAATGGTGAAAATAAATGCTACTTATAGAATTAATGACAGATATCTATTTTTAAATTTGGTAGGTTCAAAGGCAAACAACAGAAGGTTTTGTCATGGTACAATCTGCAAGCTTGATGCAAGTTTGTTCAATAAGTACTTCTATTTGGAATACAAACTGTACGGAGGCAACCAAAAATAACAAAAAAAAAATCAGAACTACTAACTAAGAAATTAATATTTTTTGCATAATTCTTAGGAGGTATAAAAGTATAACTAATAAGCTATAGATTCTATAACTACTTTCTTAGCCTTAAATCTACTGACTACTGTGAAAAGGATGGGCTAAAAGAAGAGGAAAATATTTTTAGTCATACTTTATCGTGCATGTAGATAAAAACTAAGTTTAGTTTTCATATTTTTTTTAAAGAAAGAAAGCAACGGAAAATCGATAAGAGAAGAATAAAACATTTCACCATATAATTTGAGTCCTTATTAGCTTAAATGGTTAGATCGTATTCAGGGAAAAACAAGTACTTTTCCTAGTCACGTTTGAGTTTGTGGTAAAAAAACGACGGGTTGCACTCTGGGAGTGCCGGCAAAAGTGAAAACTTGAATATCAACGTTGTGCATTTTTGATGTTTTGGAATGGTTAGGGAATTTGCACGACTTGCTTTAATTATCAGTATGAAAGTACTATCATTTATGTGGTAGAATGCAATATTCATTTATTGCCCTATCGTACACAAACATGACAACACGATCATTCGCGCAAGCGCCCTGCGCCGTCTTATTCGCGCTAGAGCCTTGCGCCGTTTTACAAATTTTCGATCAGGTCGCGTGTCCTGACGCGAGTTTAGAAGTTTTTACCCATTCCAAAAAAAGTACGCAACGCCGCTAAAGAAGTTTTCACTTAAAAAAACTGGTTTTGAATAATCGAGCACGCGGTAAATACGAGTATCTTTAGTTTATTTGTAGCAAAATAAATTCGTAGAATTAAAAACAGCGGAGTGTGCGGCGGAAAATGTACAAACGCGTCGTTTTCAATTTATTTCTGCCTGCGTAAATAAAGACAAGGTTTCGTAAATATTTAGAAAGAAGGCGTGAGTTTGGTCAATTTTATTTTGGTATAAGGATAGTCATTAATTCCACAGATGTGAAAAGTTAATATTATTGGTGTTATAAGTAGTTTATACCGTAAGCTCAGTAGTGGACATATGCATTGTTCAACGAGAGTAGGCTTGGGGTGCCTTAAGATTTGACGGGCAATAAAATGTTAGGAACGGTACAATATTATCAAAAATTAAAACAAGATCAATTGATATTGATATTTTTTGAGAATTAAGTGGTCTTAGTGCTTAAAATTCATAAAAAAATATATATACAAAAACACAGCTTTGACTTTAGGTGGTAGAGTTTCGCAGCGACTCATCCGGATTGGTACTACCGCCTTATCTACTCCTGCCGCCATAACGTCATGACGTGTTCTGGTTTGGAGGGTAAGGTAGTCGGTAAACTTACTTTTGCTCGAGGCCTAACATCCCGGCCTCAGGTTGACAACGCACCATTATCACCTTTAGTGTCTCTAGGCGGCGTGAATTTCTTAACATCAGGAAATCCGTCTGCCTGTTTGCCTTCCAATATCATAAAAAAAACTATATAAATCAAAAATAACAAATGCTTGCTCATGCTGTATATTCACGCCTTTGATAATCTAACCTGATTAATTATCACAATTATTAATTATTGTAACACGACTAAATCTAGGTATAGGCAGCATGTAAAAGGTGAGCATGGGTTAAATTGGCCATTACTTACATGACCACTCGTGATAAAGTGCTGTGTAGGTACTTGCCCGGGTAGGTTCCTTCCACCACATTGCCTATTCCAGCCGCTTTAATGACAGTCGGTTTGGAGGGTAAAGTGAACTTGCAAAGTAGGCCTTATACTCCGGTCACAAGATAGTGACGCACCCATAACATTTGTGGAGTCTATAGGCCATGGCTGTTTCTTTCCATTCCAAAATCCGTGTGCATCTTCACTGTTTTATGCTATACAAAAATCGTGTTAAGGATACCATAGAGTTTTTGGCGCC
>NJDC01014071.1:0-14987 GCA_002245475.1 Calephelis virginiensis | reverse complement strand
TGTGTGTGTGTGTGTGTGTGTGTCTATGGCACAATATTTTTTTAACTGATGAACCAATTTGGACGCGGATTTTTTTGTTCAAATACTGTTTTTATCGAAATGGTTCGTAATATTTTTTGTTTTGGGTTATTGAAAATTTTTATTTTTAGTATTTTTTGTCTAAACCAGTGGAAAATTTAGTTACTATGCTACGCATGTCTATTCCATGGTTTTACTATCACAAAAAAAACACATTTAATTCGACTAGGTCTGTAGAATTCTTTGAGTAATCAAGTTTTGTTGTTGTGTACCTACCTATTACCTAATGTATTTAAGTATTTATAAATAAAATACGGTAAACGGTATTTATAAATAATATAAGAATATGCTTGCTGTGTTTCATTCGTTACATTTTAATTTTATAAAATTAGCCAACGGGTTTCCCTTCAACTGTAATAGTAGTAGTACCTAGTACCTTCAAGGTCGATGGGTATGCTTTTATTAAAATAAAATTTTGTAAGTTAGCCCGTGCAGGTATTTTTACATTAATAATTACCAATAAGGGCCAATAATAAAAAATATACCAGATGAGAATTTGTTCATTGTTTAAACGACTTCGAAAAAAGGAGGAGTTTACATGTTCGAGTCCTATATATTTAATCGATTCCTCATTTCTAAATCGATATATATATATATTTCTTGAAAGAGCGTACTTACGAGGCGATAACATTGCGACGAAGTACCTAGTATTTGACTTATTTATTGAAATCGAAGTAGGTTTTTTGCAGTTTCTGCGCTAAAATTCTTACACAGCCAAACACACGGGATCTGCTAGTGTGCTGTAAACATGATCACTGAATAGCCAAGTGCCGAATATTGTAACTACGGGTGGCTAAATTTAGAGTTATGGCAGCAAGTGTTCATGCGAGCTCATTGCTCGTCAGCTTCTCGGTAAGCATCTTCCCGTTTTAGGGCGGCGTTACTTTTATAGCTGTCTGAGTCTGCACTTCTGAGTTCCGTGAATTATAAGTCTTATTTTTAGTCTGTTTTCACAATTATATTTAAAACCTACGTTTCATCACCATCACGGATGATAATGTTATTACGGAAGAAATTGAAATTTGAAAGCACTTCTGAACAGGTCAATGTAATCAATCCGTAGTAGGTAAATAAGTGCATGTTTACATTTTTTAATGTAATAAGGTAGCGAACAAGAACACAGCTCTCCTGATAGTCAGAGGTAACTGTAACCTATAAACACCGTAGATGTTGTAGGTAGGTTCAGATCACCTTACACCACCTGTAATTTGTGCGTCGTCGTATCCCGAGCTTTCAAGAAATTTAAATAAATTCAAAAGTTTAAGTAAGTCCATGATTATATAACTCGGTCGTTGCCGTTACAGGTTACAGTATAGAGCGCTCGACATACTCTCTACCAACAAAAACATGTTTCGGCAGTTGAACGAAACCAGGTATTACAGATTTCTTTGATTGAAGAGGCGGTAAATATACAGTTTTTACTGTATTTTTATTTTACACATTAGCAAAGACCTTTTCACAAAATAAAATTTTTAATACAAATTTCAAGTCATTTGTTCATTATAGATATTTACATCGTAAAAGAATTTAGATATAAATAATTGCAGTTCAAATGTGTGAGATTCTAAAAAAACATAAGTAAATTCTAACAATGTTGCTAAATACATTCTTAATTATTTAAAAACTATAAAGAGCAGGAACTTCCAATTAAAAAATAATGAAGCTATAAATTAATAGTTAGCTATAAAAGCAAGTTTATTGTGAAATGTAAAGTTGAATGAGTATACATGAAAGACGAAGCTCGTAGTGACGCTGCTGCCGTTTATATCGCAGTAATGAACGTATCGTAAAATTATATTCTGACATTAAAATCGTATTTGCTGTAACCGGTTCAACTTTTGTGATAGAACCAATAAAATTAATTTGCACATAATAATTAGACACTCCCCGCGGCTTTACCTGCTATTAATCAAACGCCATGTCTACTCTGCTCTAAATAATAAATAATCTAAACCCAAAGTTAGCAAATTAAGTTTATACTTGTCTTGTATTAAGGGTGTCAGTGAATGATAGAGAAATACTTATATAGATTAGACCAGTACAAATTTAATAAGCACATAGACCCATCTATGTTCATTATACATTCCCCCCATCGGGAATTGAACCCGAGCCTCACAGTTGGTTAATGGAGTTAGGCGTGTACGCTAGCTCCTCAACAATGAGGCTCCTGGTTTTTAGTGAAAGAATAATAAGTACACAAAAATTAAGACTTTCCTCGATTTTCCTCTCATTGTATAAACAGATCCAGACTTGGTGGCAATCATGGAAAGTATGTAATTTTAAATAAAAAGTGGATTTTAAAATCGGTTCAGAAATTACTGATAAATCGATTAACATAGATCAAAAATATAGGATTCGAACTGTCGGTTACAGACAAGAGTGCTGTCAGCTAAGCTACGGCAGGACTATGTAAAGCAGTGCGAACCTAATTCAAATTTGGACAAACAATTACAGGCCTCTATCATCAACTCTTGACAGACTGATCTATTGAAATAAAAGTGACTGTTTTATCAACAACCGGCGAACTTCATATCGCTTGAAATTGACAGCTACTAACAGTTTAAGGGAAAAAAAATAAATTGTCGATATTCCTATTTTCCCGGTTTTTCTTTTCATAAGAACCTTTTTATGACAATAAACCGAACAAATAAACAAGACGGGTTGCACTCCGCGAGTGCCGGCAGAAGTGAAAACTTGAATATTAACTTTGTGCATTTTTGATATTTTGGAATGGTTAGGGAATAATTTTACACGAATTGCTTTAATTATCAATATGAAAGTACTATCATTTATGCACAAATGTTATTTTAATATCAATAACCTCAAAACTCGCTAAAGTAAGACCTCGTGACGGCTAGGAACGTCGTCATATTATCTGTACATCGAACATTGCTCGTCTACACATAAATCTTATTTTCAAGATGAGACAAATAGAGCAATGTCTGTTGATATTATACGTATCTGCTATCATGTTGTCTTTTGAGAATGTAATGTTAGGTATATTGCGGCGTATTATCCATTGCGACTATACTCTTCGGAAATATCTAAGCAATACAAAAACAGCAATTAATCTAAGTTTTATCAAAATCGGTCCATTTATTCAGCGTGATGCGATAACGCGCGAAATGGGGAGGCATAACCTTGAGTAAAGGAGTCTGGGTGCTTGAATCGGTGGTGCCGTGGTAGCTATACGAACTAAGCCGATGCAAGATGCTCGGGTGAAATCTGATTTTTGTTGGCATAGATCGCAGTCTTAATAGAAGTTTTTTTTACAGATTTTGTAATCAAACTGCTGCACTGCCAGGTCATGAGAGTATACTGTATCTTATAAACTACTCATTTTCAGAAATTAAGGTTTGTATTATATATATATTTTGACAAAACACACATGTTTTGGTTAACACAGTTTCTGACCAACCCTTAAAAAAGAAAGGGTTATATATTCCACTTCTACATTTTTTATCAATCGATTTTTCCATCATTTTTGAACCGATTTTGCTTATTCTTTTATTTGAAGGAGCGTACGTCCAAGGTGATCCCATTGCTACCAACGCTAGATTTGATGTAGGACTCCTACGGAAATCTAGAAAAATACTTAATTTTGTGTACAAAGATGATTTACTTATTGAATTGAAGTCGGTTTTTTGTAGTTTTACTAAGTTTAAAATACATAATAACATACAGTTGACTTTGCCAAAATGTTTCTAAGTACCTATATTCAAGAATTAGTCATTTTTTAAATGCTAACAACATTATACAAGAAACGCGCTTTGCAGTGGCACAATAAAGCTCTGTAGATACTGTGTATCGTCATGGTACGACAGCAGCTGCTACGCCTACAAGTATATTGTTTTACCTTACCTGTTTTACTGCCATAACATCGGTGTCTTAAAACTTTCTTGTGCCTGTCTAGATGGTAGCTTAGCTTGGATATGTAGCTAACCCATGAAAATGAACGTTAGTACGAATACTATACTTATTTTGATTTACCTATTTATTACGTGGCCAAATTATGTGGTCTCATTGATTAACTTTTAATCCGACTGTAGTTTCGGATTTGCTTACTCCATCTCTACCTGAACTTAAGTAATGCCAACTTAAAACTTGGATTAAGCCTGGTTTACTGTGTTTATTAATAAAACGGAATAAGTTCAACATTCATGTTCGTTTTTTTCTATTACTTTTATTACTAATTTATTATAATATAACATATTTATTATATAATAATTCATATTGACTACTATTATTTGCACTAGATTTTGTAGTGAAAAATGGTAGTAAAGCAAGAAAACGTTTTATTATATTATTAAATATGAAACCCAACGCAATATCTGAATATTATCTTTTTATCCGTTCTAATCATTCTATTAATATAACAGAAAGATAAAAATATTTAATTTGCTGTGAGTATTAATACTTATATTTGACCTAGTAATCAATTATTTATGAAGTAAATCTGTCGGCTGTGGCTCAATTATTTTGTTTTCGTCTATAGTTTTGGTTGTTATTTGTGAGAACAAAAGAAAAAAACAATGACTCGAACTAAAAAGCTTTTTGTCGAGTTTTAATTAACGAAAAACTTTTTAATATATATAGGAATTAAAGATAAATAATATGTACAATACGATCTGACATTTTAACAGCTATAAACTAAGGATATTATTTAATGGAATAAATCAAAATGTTGGTTTTTCTATTTTATTTACAGTTATCCATTTTTCGCTCTTAAAATCTTGCCAGAAATTTCACTAAAATGTACCAAAATGCACCAAATGTACCAAATTAATGTACCAAAAACCAAAATTACCCGAATCCATCCTGGCGTTCTTAAGTTTTAGGGACACTAACAAACAGTTTTTAAGTGGCTTCTTTGTTGCTAACCTGGCGGTTGTTATAACTTCACCGGGCTTTATAACAGTATTTCAATGTTGTGTATTAGCATACAGGTTTGGAAGTTTTTACAATTAAAATGAAAATATAAGTGATATGTGCCTACGTTAACTAACCTGGAATTTGAATATTAGGTTACAACTTGTATATTTGTATATCTGTAGGACAGTTTTAATTTAAAAACTGTGACGTGACACTGTAGCAGTCTATTATCAAGTCCATAATTCCATACTAATCGAACATTTAGCTGAAGCCTCTCTCTACTCGCGTTTTGAAGTTGTATGTATATATTATGCTGATTTGTGGAAACGCTATATACATGTTTTACCTTATAAACATCAACTATCTGCCAGTAAATGCTAAGTCAACACAGTCATTTTGTCAAACTTTTCAGAAGTTTTACAAAATGACTTAAGTTTTTGTTAGATTATGGTTGATATCATTACGAGGAGGAGAGAGTTAATTAATATTAGGAATGTTACAAATCACAATCCAATGCATTTTTTGTCTCTAAAAGTTCCTCCATATAAACTGAAAAACTCACACACACTATTTCTAATATGAATAAAAACTATATTGATATTGTGGAGATAAAATAATATTAAAAAAAAAGTATCTTCACTCCCATATCCCCGAAGAGGTAGGCAGAGGTACAACCAAGGCACCCACGACTAGCCGAAGACACTAAGTCCCACAATGTGATAGGTGGCAAGCCTATCGCCATCCGAGCACATTTCCAATCCCGACCAACATTTTTTTTTAATCAGAGAATTGGAATAATCCAATTTTCTTTATGTTGGCCGACCCGGGATTCGAACCCAGGACGTCATGCAGTCAAGTCCAACACCCGCACCGCTAGACCACAGAGGCGATAAAATAATATTTTTTATTGTTATCCAAAAGTAACACAGCTAGGTAGTGTACCAAAGAAAATGTAGTACGTGCTATGAAATTTGGTTTAGTATAAAGTTACGAAAAATGTTGTGAGGAAACCGACGCGTAACAAAACGGTTCATTATCAGATGAGAAATTTCAAGACGAAAAACATTGTTTATTTATAAAAATCTAAGGAATTCACTATACTAACTCGTAATGTAAATAAATTAAGATTTGTTTAAAAATTGGGATAATCAATCTGATTTAAACTATTTACTAAACTTTTGAAGAATTTAGGTCTGCATGTGAAAAAGTAAACAAATAACTAATTTCCGTAGTTTTATCTAAAGTGGTTAGTGCATAAACTGAAATGTTCTAAGGCATTCTACTACTAAATGATCAAATTATTGTCATAAATGACATTGTGTTATAAAACGAGTGCTTCGATTAATTTCGTGAAAATTGCAATTCCTAACATTTATTATGTGCATTAAAGCTCCTAAAGTATATACTGCTACAACGAATATGTTCAGTATGCACAGGTATGTGTATGCTGTATATACCAAGCGTGTAGTGTGTGTGACCTACCGGTGTGAGGCATAAAGCATGTGGGCATTGGTGTAGTGCTGATTTGCGACGTGACTGTGTTTGACACCTTGCGCTGCGCGTACTGCGCGTCCTTGGGCTCCCAGAAGAACACGTAGTAGAGGGACAGCATGATGGCCGCGAGCGACACGCAGAACACGTATATGATGACGGTCAGCACGCGCACGCTCTTCTTGTCGCGCTTCCTCTCGTAGAGCGCGTCCATGACCACCTCGTGTCCGCCCGCGGCGCCCAGCCGCAGCGAGCCCGCGCAGGAGCGCATACTTCCGGAAGTGTACGATTTGGTCGACATCACTTTGGCCGACGACTCTCGAAATGCACCGCCGCACCGCTTGTGCCGCGAAACCGGGTATGTGGGACACACTTATCGATATGCCCCAGTTCGTCAATGCGCTGCGGCCGGCCCGTGTTACCGGGTCACGCCGTTCGTGTCTGTCGTTTGACACCTTCTGATGCCGACTGCTGTTTCATTATTATGGCGCCCGCTCCGGATTTCATTTGTTTATCCTTTAATTTTGCGCTCCGTGTTATGGGAGCTATTCCAGTTACTGACGTAGTCGTACAAACGCGGTACGTTTGTCATGAACTCTTGTTTTAAGAACGCGCATTGTTTAAAGAGAATTTATTTACAAAAAAAAAACGTTAACGAAACAGCGGCCGTAGCGCTCCGATAACTGGACACACAATCACACGTCAATTGTCGCAAAGTAAATTGTGAGCGCGGCAGGTGTTACTTATGTCAAGAGTTTCGCCTATAACAATACGCAAACAATGTTAATTTGGAAGGGGACGATGTGATATTACATGACAAGTGCTGAGGGAAGCGGGCGACTAGGGTGGGCGGCCAGGGCGGCGACACGGACCGCGGCGGGCAGGCGCGCCGAGCTACTGGAGACTGCGACTGACACAATGATCAATAATTCCAATCTACTTACAGATCTCAAGCTGAGAGATTACTATCTTAATGCTATCAGATGAAGAAGGTTGCATTTTATGCCTTAGATGGATATTTTTTTTCTGTGTCTCATTTCACAATCATGTTATACTTTTTTTTACTATTATGACTTTGGGGTATTAAACAACTTGCATTAAGCGTGTCACTGTATCCGACAACGGCGAAGTAAAGTCGTTGTAATGTTTTTATGTTAGTGAATATTTTTTTATATGTAACTACCTAATATTAATTTGACATTTAAGAAAACCGATTAACCTGCATTATGCGTTTAGGCTGGTTTTTATTTGTTAGCCCCAGACGCAAAACGAGGGTTATTATAAATTTGACGTGTCTTGTATGTGTATGTACGATGCCACCGTAGCTCCTCAGCGTATGAACGGATTTTGCTGGTTTTTTTTGTTTGAAAGCTTTCGTGATCGAGATGGTACTTAGCTATAGTTTATGGAGGTCTGGCCTGCCGTTCAAAGTCGTCAGCTTATTTGAAGCTCAATTGTAAGTATCGAAATGGATTTAAGGCTATGGGTAATTATTTCACTTTTGAACATAATATGGGACACATTACAGTTAAAACAGTAAGAAATGCTGGTACAACTGAACTAGTCTGATGATGGAACTTAAGGTAGAAGACGTAACTCTGGAATGCGCACTAGTAAAACCATTTAGTTTGGACTCATTCGATTCGCCTTAAATGGATCTGTCCATGTTTTCTAATGACGAGGACTTTATAACAAGGACCTGAAATGGGAGATGGCTGATGTAGCGTAGTTTAAAAGTTACGATATTAGCAATGTTTCGCAATCTTTGCAGTTCTTTAAAATCACATCAAAGAAGAGAGTTGCTGTAAGATTGACTTGTTTTTGTGTGTGTGTGTGTGTGTGTGTATGTCAGTGGCATCGTAGCTCGATGATGCTTTGTTTCAACCCCCGACGTGTCTCTGTGTGTTTGTGTGTATGTGGCAATAACTTTTGAACGGATGGATTGATTTTTAAAAGCTTTTATTTAGCGTGCAATGTATGTATGTTAGTTCGGGTGCAATGTTTGAACTTAATTTTGAAGCAGATATCTTTAACCGATTGAGCTGAAAGTTTGTATACACGTTTAGTTTGGATCCGTGTTTTTATAACGAAAACCAATTAAAATTTTCAAGTACTGAAGCTCTGTGTAAATGTATAAATGTTACAAATTTAAATTTAGATTTAAATCTTTATCAGAATTTGACTTTGCCAGAAAATTGTAATGCAAATTTGGATCTCGGAACTAATATTAATCAATGTATATTACCAAAAAAAAATAAGTTTTATTATTTTCTGACACTATGGATATTGGTATTGGTTCTCGATTAAGTATTTATACCAATAAACAACTGATAAATAACTGCTTTCCATATTCTACCTTTTCAAATATTCTACAAAAAATTAAAAAATACTCAAATCGACAATGAAAAAATTATAGTTTTACAGTTTGGTACCAGTATTTTAAAAAAGTCTCAAATATCCGAATGTATAAAATACTTATTAAGCAAAAAACCAAAGAAAATTGTTTTAAGCGCCATACCATACTCCATACTCGTCTGAATATACTTACAATAAAAATAAAAACATTTATTATATCAATACTTTTTTACATAATGTAACTTCCTACAACAGAGATATTTAATTTTTTTATGATATAAATAAATTTGTAAAAAAAGGTGTGTGTGTACTTATGTACACGCGTTAGAAGTTATACTTCTTCGGCGTAATTATATAAAAATCTTTTTAAAAACTAAAATGTTATCTATAGCTAACTTCATAGCTAACTTCATCATGTCGGTTTTTCGTGACGGTGTGCGCGCGCATCGTAAAAATTTACCCTCATCATTTTTTCCTAACGCGTCAAAAGAAGTATAACTTCAAAAACAGTTTGTGTCAAATTTGTGCCACGTTTCCAATAAATCTAAAAATTCTATTGCCAAATTGTTAGCTTATAATATATATGTGATTTGTCGCGACTCGCTTACCATATAGTGTAATGGTTTATTAATACCTTAATACAAATACACAATATTAAGAGTTAAGACTGATGTGATATTAACACAGTTATGTAACAATTATATAATGAACATAATATTAGTATTTTTTTTGATGACATGACTTCTCATATTTAGTTTATCATATTTTATTTTTTAAATTTAGTCCAATGTTTTAGGATATTAATTTATGTTATTGACTTTTTGAAAGTTTCAACTATTATTTCAACTATTAACTTGGTAGTTTAAGAAGATATAGGTACAATATTTTTATGATGCTAGTGGATAATGTGACTTTTAATTAACTGCTTAGTTTTATTTATTTTCTGAAACGATTGTTTTGTATTATATGATCAAATTAAAATATTATGTTTAAATAAAATATATTGTTATATAAATATGTGGTAGTCATATTTTACCTTTGACATTGGCACGTGGAAGAAATGTCTATGTAATATTTTAAATGCAATGATGATATTGATTTTCGATTTATTTTTGTGATTATTTTCAAAATCACTTTTGTTTCTATTACTTTTAAATCTATAATATATCTTTTTTTTAAAAAAGTAATTATTGAGATTCTTATGTGAAGCTAATTATTGTTTTAAATATAATGTGAATTTAATTTTTTTATAATTTTCATTTATGTATAGTTTATAAGTTTAAACTTTGTTTTTAAAATGTATTTTAATTTAAAGTCATTATTGAACTTGTATTGTATAATTTAAAGGTTTGTTTTAAGTATCTATCAAAATAGTAAGTGATTTTGAATTATTTTTTCAATTGTGTTACTACAATATGTTTACTTTTAACTTTAATTATGAAAATATTATGTACTCGTAATAATATGAAAAACTTCTTTTCTTCGAAAATTATGATATTTTTTATAATGTTTACACGTATGTGCTGAATGTAATTAGTCTAAACAATGTTCAATAATATGTTTCTTATATCGTTTATATAGATAGGAATTGTTTAACAATTAGCTTAAAAATAATGACACTTTTGTTGTATAAGATGTTTGAATTAGTCAAATATTAATAGTTGTTACAAAATGTATAGCGACTTTGGAAAAATGTATATTTATGTACTTACTTTAAAAAGAAATAAACAATAAAGAATATGCACTTCTACATAATGGGCATCAAATTAAGAGAGCTCATTGAGACCAACTCGAAAAATAATGTGACGTCATTCTCAATCGAATATGATGGACTACTTAAGATGGCGGAATGGTTATTTTATGCACTTCTGCAATATGGGTATCAAATGAAAGGGCTCGTTTAGAGCAACTCGAAAAAAAGTGACGTCATTATAGGTCCAATATGGTGGACAACCCGAGATGTCGGAATAGTTGTTTTTAATGCTCTTCTACAATATGGCTACCAAATGAGAGAGCTCGTTGAAAGCAACTCGAAAAACAATGTGACATCATTGTAAATCCAATATGGCGAACCATCCAAGATGAAGGAATAGTTATTTTATGCATTTCTACAATATGGGTATCAAATGAAAGGGCTTTGCCGAAAATAAGAAGAAATAATGTGACATCCCTCCCATTAAAATCCAAGACGGTTTACTATTGAAGTTTTTTGTGCTGTTCTATAAAGAAAGGGTCCGCTGAGAAAAATTTTGTTTGATTTTTTTTAAAGCATGTAACATCCATTGTTTAACTTTGATTTGTGTAATTTGGAGGGATGTGCATCATCAGTATTGGTTTGCAACATGGCTCGGATAAGGACAACTTTGGAGTAAACCCGGAACTATGTTTCGTCAGGCACAAGTAAGCTAAAAGCTGAAATAAGTGGCGCATTCTTCCAAACATCCAAGTCAAGGTGAGGCCGTGCCAAGGGCTAAGTGGAGTCGGGGTTTAACATGATGTCATAAACGTAGCACCTAAAGGCACCGGGGGGTACCTTGTTGTATATTAGCTTTTACCCTTCAAAACGGTTTTTCCCTGTGTTGGTCCAGGCTCCTTTGCAGAATAGACCATATGCCTTCATGTGCCAGGCAGCTCACAAAAGGCGAACACAGGCTTACCATTACTGACACCGTGCCATCAGACTAGGTGGTAGAGTTTCCCAGCGACTCGCCCGGATTGGTACTAACTTGGTTGTAACTTCCTTTAACTTTCTTTTTTTTCTCTCGCATCAGCAGGAGACCTGACGGCCTCAGAATCTCAACTTTTATGTATTTCTTATATTTTCTATTAGTAATAGGATTTAGTTTTCTTATATAACAAAACGTCTTTTACATAATTTTAGCCCAGTTAAACTACAAAAAATCCACTTTGATATCAATATTATGTCATTGTAGTGTAGTGTAAGATCTATATAATAATAAATGATGCCAAAACTTTGGACCCCTCTTTACGAAAGTTGCGCGGACGCAGGAGCATACAATTCGGCACCCTTATATTTACACATAAGAAGTGCAGAGCGCTAATATTTTTCAATAAAGTACATTAAATCAATAAATAAAACATTACTCACACTACCATGCATTTGACACACACAAATACATATATTGATGATAACGATGAAAGATCATAGATGGCGCACTATAAAGTTTGGAAACCAAGTAGTTGGTCTTGAGAAATGAAGATGGCGTTCTTATCAAAAAGATATTAAAATTTATTATGCTCGAATTTTGACCAATGTTTGCGCCACCACTAGTTGAAATAAATCGCTCAAAAATATGTTTGTTAACCGCCGACAGAAAATGAGAGGTTTGACGTGTCTATGTGTGGGCGCGTATGCGCGCTTGTGTGTGTGACGGTATATACGTTTGGGATGAGAAGGTGTTTGTGTGTGCAAACCAATGTAGCCATTTATTTCCAAAACGACAAATCAGATTTTGATGCAATTTTTAGCAATGGGTTTGGATTTAATTGGTGCGTGTTCTTAAATAGATGTTACGATGACAAATCACCAGGGGTGCTGTAGTAAACATTTAGTAGTGCAAAACGCAAACTACAAGGCTGATTTAATAATAGGGTTGTGGTTGATTAGTGAGGATTCTAAAACAGGTGTTACAGTATTAAATCACTAGGAAGCACTACAGTAACATAATTAAATATAAGTATGTTGAAAAAACTCGTGACGGTTAAAATTTTATTGATAAAGGATAAAATTTGAGGCCCTTTTTGTGTGAGGAGACAAGTTTAATAAACATAGGTTCAGAAGGTGAAGAGATTAAACATATAAAAACTATAACATAAGATTCAAATATTAGTAATAAAAATAAGGACAAAAACGGAAGTAGTATAAATGTAAAACTAAAATAAACAAGACACACCATTTCAAATCAAGAGATAACAATATTACCTACATAATTTAGAGGGAAGTAAATACCATATCAATTATCACAAACACAACTTTGGCTTTTCAAGTAATGTACTTTTATTAAAGTTTAATAGTAGTTAAAGTTTATGCAAGTCTTATAATAGTTGGCAAACTATTCCACAACTTTCACTGAAAAAGAGCGCCCATAGAAATTTGTGTCATGTAGAAGAATACGCAAACACAGATTTTGAGCACAACATAATTCTTTAATATCATATTTGAAAAATGGAATCTATCTTTTAACTAACTTATGGATTTAAGGTCAAACAGCACACAGTATAACAGAGAGAGAACATGGGCATCACGATGAAGTTCAACAGGAATCCACTTTAGCTGCAGTCAAAATTTCGATACATGATCATACTTACGCAAACCAAATATGAATCTAATACAGATATTTTGTAGACGTTCTAGTTTATGTAATCAATCCTTTCTAAGATCTATAAAGCTTGCGTCAGCATAACCTAGCATAGGGAGAAGTAATGACTCCGCAACAGCAATTTTAGTAGGTATGGGCAAAACATTCTTCAGACGTTCCATAGAACTCCAGGAAGCTGGCTCAGCTATTCGAAGTTTCTTGTATTTGTCAAAATATTATTATTATTATTATTAAATCAGGAAATAAAAATACCTAAGACAATAAGATCCGGTCAATCACAGACTATTCTTTTCAAAAATCAAAAGCCGCGCGTACGAATAGTTCGTACAATGTGAAAGCTCTGGCCTCGGGCTACGCCGTTCATCCAGCTACGACTGGCGTAGCGGGTCCATGTAGCTTACTACTACGCAATTGTGGTTTTGTAGTTTAATAATTTCAATATTCAATGGCGGAAGAATGTACAAGTTTTGAACATGTCTAAGAACACTCGCACATAAGTTACCTTTAATACAAAAGTAACTGAATTGAATTCACTGCATTTGTTTGAGAGATATGATGCCACAGACAGACAGACACACAGACAGACGAACACTTAAAACTTATTACACCCCTCTTTTTGCGTTGGGGGTTATTCTTTTACTTCTTAGTAACAAAAACAACTCCTTTCTTCAATCTCTCCCTTCTTCCGTGAGCACTTGCGACATCTACGTTGTCTCTTTACAATGAGGGGAGCCGCGTGCTGGTTCGGAGTCTTTTGTCATCATAATTTTAATACGTGAAGCCAAAACTTTGGACCCCTTTTTATGAAAATTGCGCGGACGGAGGAATATAAAATTTGGCACACTTTTAGATCATGTGCAGGAGAAGTGCAGAACGCTAATATTATCAATAATAATGCTTATACTCAAACAAATCAAATTTATAATCAAACAATAAAACATTACACATACTACCATTAGTTATGACAAATGACAAAACAAACAAAAATATTGATAATGATAACAGATCACAGATGGCGCACAATCTCTATTTGTGATCTTTGTTTGGAAACAAAGTAGTTGGTCTTAATAAATGGGAATGGTTCTTATCAAAAAGATAATTAACAATAGAACCTTAATAATGGATCGAATTTCGACCTATGGGCGACCCTAGTAAAAATAAATACACTTCTAAAATGGATCAGACTAACCGGGAAACTTATGAATACTACCTACTTACAGAGACCGTAATAATTATATTTCGAATTCATTATTATTGAGTTGGTGAAAGAAATTATAATTCCGGAAATATCACATATTTTAATAAATTTGACTAATTAATTGTTAAGTAATCATTTTCGCAATCAACTAATATGGTGTAACAACGAAAAGTGGATAGTGACAGTGGAATTAGTAATTAATTGATGTTTAGTTCGACACAATTGGCTAACATGACTCAGTAATTGGATTGGAAAGAGAAACCTCTCATTCCGGGGAAATATAACCCGTGATAGGTACATCGACCAAATTTTCATGAAGTAATAGAAGTAATACTTAGAAGGCCAATATACTGAATATTTTTACTTTCATTCGAAGGTAAAGTTTGGAATGAACTCTGTGGTCTAGCGGTTCAGTTGTTGGACTTGACTGCATGAGGTCCCGGGTTCAAATCCCAGGGGCAACAAAAAAAAAGCAACAAAAAGAAAGAAATTGCCAATTTTCTACTAAAAAGACGTTGCTCGGGATTGGATATGTGCCCGGTTGGCGATAGGCTTGCCAGCTATCACATTGTGGGACTTAGTGTCTTCGGCTAGTCTTGGGTGCCCTGGTTGTGCCTCTGCCTACCTCTTCGGGGATATGGGCGTAAAGATAC
>NJDC01014061.1:0-17825 GCA_002245475.1 Calephelis virginiensis | reverse complement strand
TTTCAAGCCCTCCAAATGGAATACGTACTCGCCAGTGCCTCCACTTCTTAAACAGTCCTAAACCTAAACCGGCTAATAACCAAGTAGTGGTCCGTGTTAAGAGTTGGGCCTCTGAAGGCTCTCGTGTCCATTAAACACTTCCGGAGGCGACTATCAACCAAAATCAAATCTATCATACTCATTTGATCATTCCTTCTCCATGTATACGTATGTATGTCCTTATGCTGAAACATTGTGTTAGACACAAGGAGATTTCTTTCCACACATAAATCTACAATATGCTTACCAGCATCATTCACTCTCTTATCACCATAGGGTCCAAGAACGGTCTCGTAACCGTCCCGTCGCGTCCACACCCAACCATTCAAGTCACCACACACAATCACTTTTTCATTTTCTTCAACGTTATATTCTTCTTAACGTTATATTTTTTGATTTAATGCACTTTACAAGCATTGTTATTGAAAAATATTAGCGTTCTGCACTTCCTACACGTAAACTTTGGTACACTAAAAAGTGTGCCAAATTTCATACTCCTCCATCCTTTTCATAAAAAGGGGTCAAAAGTTTATGCTTCACGTATTAATATTATGATGATAATATCAAACGGGCTAGGGCTGTTACAACGGACAATTTACCATTTCATTGTCCGTTAAAACAAAGAAGAAATTGTCCGTTTCTTTGGAAATTCACTTTTTTTATTCAATGCGAGACCAATATTATCCTATATTGAATAAAAATATTTGACTATTGAGTACTGACTGTTCGAAGATTAGTCTACATGTGTACATCATGTACATGCAGGGCCGTCTTAGATTATGCTGGGGCCCTTGGGCACAAAACAACTAGGGGCCCTTCCACACAATAGTTTGGGGCCCTTTTGGAATATAAAAAAGTCAAACTTTACAATTTTTTTCACTGTGTTTTTTGGGTAATCAATTACATTATTTTATTACAATATGTCATTAATAATATTGGTATGCTGCTGTTTTTATGATTACAATAATAGTTTATTTTTGGATTTCTATTGAGCAACATCTATTAAATCCTCAAACACAATTTTCTAAAGAATATCACATTGTATGCTCATAATTATTGACAAATTAGTTAGTCGTTGTTAAGCTGCGAAATTGAATGCTCAAGAATTAGGGCAACGAAAAAACGTAACGCACACAGCCAAAATATTTTTAGGTTAAAATTTAGTGAAATAGTCGATCCTTCGGAGCCCTCTGAATATGGGGGCCCTGGGAACTGGCCCCGTGTGCCCTTATGGTAAAGACGGTATTGTGTACATGGCACTCTATAACTCAATCCCGAGGATAAATCAGATAGGAGTAAGACTGAAATAGAAGTTATTGAGAATTGGCCTAATAAAGAAAATCGTATAAAAAACTAGACGCATAATCCCAGCCTGGGTTGCCAACGCATGGTCTCATCAATAATGTCTGTAGACTTGGTGTGTTTTCTAACCACCAAAGGATTTGTTTAATAATCATAAAACATTTTTTAAAAGAATTCTGTAACAATTTATAATCACGTATCAATTTCCGGATTCCTAACTTTCAACTAAATATTTTGTCTTAATAAATTATATGGAATAATTGTTAAGTATTAAAATTTAAATTCGATTTTGTCGTCTAAATTTGTAGATTTGCATAAATTGATTTATTGTTAGAGAATCGCTGGCGTTTAGCGTATACATAACTTACCTAAATATATACATGTTTATATACTTTTACTAGCTGCCCCGGTAGACGTTGTTCTGCTATTTTTTTTATGTAGTTCTAGTAAAAATTTGGAGTGAGGTATGAAAAATAGATACTAGCTGATTTTCAGACCTACTAAACATGTATATGAAATTTGGTGAACATCAGTAAAGCCGTTTCGGAGGAGTACGGTAGTTAACATTGTGACACAAGAATTTATATCTAAGATTACGTCATAATACCTAACTCTTAACCAGTTTGATGGACTTACATGGTTCTGGTGTTATTAAATTTGTTTTAGTATTTTAAAAACACTGTAGAAATTTTCTCAAATATTTTATTTTTTATCAATATTAGGATTCTACTTAAATTGACCTAGTGCGAGTCGGACTCTGCCATGAAGGGTGCCTGAGTTGCAGGCTTTGTTTAGGGATATACTACTCTGTCAAGAAAGTACAGAGAAAATATCAATAATACACAAACTGTAATAATATGAAAAAAAACTGTATGTAATGTGTAATATTTATTTTATCACCTTTAGGGATATACTATTCTGTCAAGAAAGTACAGAGAAAATATCAATAATACACAAACCGTAATAATATGAAAAAAAACTGTATGTAATGTGTAATATTTATTTTATCATTTTTTAGGGATATACTACTCTGTCAAGAAAGTACAGAGAAAATATCAATAATACACAAACCGTAATAATATGAAAAAAAACTGTATGTAATGTGTAATATTTATTTTATCATTTTTTAGGGATTTACTACTCTGTCAAGAAAGTACAGAGAAAATATCAATAATACACAAACCGTAATAATATGAAAAAAAAACTGTATGTAATGTGTAATATTTATTTTATCATTTTTTAGGGATATACTACTCTGTCAAGAAAGTACAGAGAAAATATCAATAATACACAAGCCGTAATAATATGAAAAAAAACTGTATGTAATGTGTAATATTTATTTTATCATTTTTTAGGGATATACTATTCTGTCAAGAAAGTACAGGGAAAAGATCAATAATACACAAAAAATATGCTGCTTGAGAAACGATACACTAATAATAATCCAATCGAGTAAACATTTTTTAATTAAACGCTGTTTCGGTTTCAATTCTCGCCTCGAATTCTTATTTATGTCTTCTACCGATTGAAAACGGGATTGAATATGGTGGTTGATCGATGGTATTTATTGAAATGAAATGAAATGAAAATTATTTATTTGCGGAATATGTGTGTTAAAAAGTTGTTGTAAAGATATTTAAGAATACAACATATTCTACCACATTGTGGTGTGCAAATATTTAGTTAATTTTAAAAAGTTACATATTTCTATAAAAATGTACATTTAAATCACAGCCCTTATTTACATTTTAATAAACATTTTATTTATTTATGAACATAAGTTTCATAATTTGTTATAAATTAATTTAAAGGTAGATTAATTTTTAGTCCTATCTACCGTACACTACCAATTATTAAGTGTTTGGTCGAAAATTCGTTCATAATGATGGCCTTGTGCGAAGGCGCATTATCGTGGTGCAAAATCTAAGAACTTCTTTCTTTAGGTTTTGGCCTTCACGTTAGTATTTTGCCATTAGTCAAGTAGAAATTTGCATCAAATTTTATATCATTTTCAATGAATTTTAATTAGTCATCAGTCATAAGTCGCCAGGAAGTCATGTCAGGCTCTTGGGTAAATCGCTGGCCTGTTTACTCAAGCTCATGTAATGAGATTTGGCGGCAACGAGGAAATACACGATATGCTAATTTCTTCATGATTATTTCATTTGTGCACTTTCACTGAACCAAATTGTACAAAATGCCACCAAAATTGACTAATTTCACTCAATATCAACACGAAATTCAATAATTATGAAAAAACTTTGACCATCTTTTCTCTCGATGGTGCCAAAACTCAATCTAAGAACTTTCTTTTCGGAAGTCTGTGGGGCTATTCAGTATCTTTTTAGTGATGATCACTGAATAAAGTGTAGAGTTTATATTTGCTATCTCCTGTGGCCAACAGAAAAATGTACAATAAAGATAGAAATTAATATAAAATACGTCATTTGACAGCTATTTGATGTACACTTTACCCAGTGACTATCAAGATACGGAATCAGCCCTCTGTCCTTTTACGTTGGATTTGCTCTGTTAAATGCTGCATAACGCTCAATTAATATTCCGTATTTACTGTTTGACCTTTCGGGAAGAATTCCGAGTACACGACACCCCGATAGTAAAAACGTGAACGTGACTATGACTTTTGACCTAGTTTAGCGTGTTTTTTCCGATTCAGTTGGAAAGAGCCACTACGAAGCTTGTTGACTAGTTTGCATGTCAAACTCGTAAACCAACGTTTCGTCACCAGTGATAATGGGTTTCATGGATGTTGCGTCTGAACTGGCTCGTTTTAGCATGTCCTTAGCGACTCTCTTTTGAAAAAAAATTAGATCTTTTGGGACTAGGAGCGAGCAGTAACATGTTTCATACCCAAATGATTAGTTAAAAAAATATCTACTCGTGAGATACAGAAACTTCGGCAGCTATTACTCTGAAAGTTAAACGAGGATTTTGTGTCATTTTTTCCTCCATCCATTTGCGATGTTAACTTCAGTTGCAGACGTTGATGGCCTACCAGAGCGAGGCACATCTTCCATCACATCTCGACCACTTTTGACCGCTTTGTACCACTCACAAGCACAAGTTTTGTTGAAGTTAATTCACCGTAAGCCTTCTGTAATATTTTTATTGACTCCGAACACGAAGTTCCATTCCTATTAGCGATGTAAAATTTTTGACAAAATCATTGTTTGATGATTTTGATGACATTTGCAAATACACACTGAATATGATATATTTAAAAACCGCACTGCATTTAATATAAATAACCGATACAACTCAAACTCTACGCCAAAGTGAAAAATAGTAGCGCCAAACTAACAAAAACACAAAAATTTGAATTTAGAACCATAAACATAAAATCCATTTCCGATACTTTTTTGATAGTCTAAGATCCGAAGTAAGGTCGACCTACACCGAGCTGATAATAGGATGAAACCAGTTTTATAGCAAATTTAGTATATATATTAAAAATGGGTTGCCATAACAAATCCTGGACATTTTTTTAAATATTTTTTATTCATTAATTGGTGCAATATTAAGATTATGTCCCGACTTAAAGTAGGTATAAGACGAAGTTGCAGAAGTTGGGTTGCCTGTTATTTATCTGGATTGCCAGGTATAAACAGACCATTGTCGATGCTAGTTACTTTCACGGGATCGGATAATAGAAAAATTATATATTCAATTATATGATTATAGTTCAGGATTTGTTTAGACCATCCACTTTTAATATGATCGCTCATACACTTACTTGACTGTAAAATATGTTTTATTCAATTATCAGCTCGGTGTAAGTCGATGTCGGTTCGGATCTTCTACTATGACTGAATGTATGTCGAGAGCAGCAAGAGAAGAAAGTAACTACAGAAATCACAAATTATCACTTTAATTTTTTATAAGCAAAAAATAACTATTTTTGCCTATACAAGCCCGTATCTCCAAAGAGGTAGACAGAAGCACAACTACGGCACGACCCCCACGAATTCCCGAAGCCACTAAGTCCCACATTGTGAAAGATAACAAACCCTTCGTATATATGACAAATAAAATGTGCTTTATCTCGAAAAATGTAGACCATTTTGATATTCAACGCAATGTTCAAATCATAATAATCAATATTTAGCAGAGGAGAGAAACATTTTTTGCTTTGGAAATGTCTATCTTTCAAACGATAAGTTTTGAGAAAAAGTAGTTTTAGAAACGTTAACATTGACGATCTTCGAAGACCTGTAACATTCGTATGAGAGTGACTTTTTTTAACTTTTAATTCCACGTGTAAAAAAAGTCTGTTATATGTACGACCATGAAATTAAATAAAAGTTTTTTTTATTAATGTATAAAAATCGTATACAAATCGTCTACTAACGTATTTTTATTTTAGCACTTGCCCTGTGCTTGGGATAAATTTCTATAAATTTTAAAGAAAGAAAGGAATTAAAAATTTCGCCACGGGACTTGAATCCTCAGTAGCTCAATTGGTTAGAGCATTCGTCAGCTTGAGACGAAAGGTTACAGGTTCAAATCCTGTCTGGGGCGAAATTTTTTCTTTCTTTAAAATTCATAGAAATCGTCTACTGTTCACCAAGTTTCCTACGTTTGTTGTAGCCTTGTTTTAATATTTTTTGTTGTAAATTCCAGAGTCAAGAGAATGGATGAATTAACTAATGGCAAGAAACACGTATCGCCCATTGTCACCAAAGCTCTGCCAACTTGAGGCAGAGATTTTACTTTTGCTCGAGGTCTAACATCCCGGCCTCAGGTTGGCAACGCACTAGCACTACCTTTGGTGTCTCTAGGCGGCGTGAATTTCTCACCATCAGGAAATCCGTCTGCTTATTTGCCTTTCAATATCATACAAAAAAAATGCGTAAACAAGCTTAGCCGGAACAAACTACTTTCCACCGCTACCAGAAATAGGTAAGGCGATGACATTACAACTTAGTCTTAGTCACGGTGTTAATAATTGACACTTAACACTTACAGATCGTTTAGTAGGAAAGAAATTTGCCCGTATTAGTGAGTCAGTGTTAAATAATATCTTAATACAAAAAAAACGACGGGTTGCACTTCGGCACTGCCAATGCCAGCAGAAGTGAAAACTTGAATATTAACCTCGTGCATTTTTGTATTTTGGAATGGTTCGGGAATCGTTTTGCACGAATTGCTTTAACTATCAGTATAAATGTACTATCGTTTATGTGGTAGATTACAATATTCATTTATTGCGCTATCGTACACAAACATGACAACACGAACATTCGCGCAAGCGCTCTGCTTACGAATTTCCGATAAGGTCAAGTGTCCTGACGCGAGTTTAGAAGTTTTTACCCATTCCAAAAAAATTGCGCAACGCTGCTAAAGAAGTTTTCACTTTAACATGTAACCACAAGCTCACAGAACAGCCATAACCAGAAAAAATGAAACAAAATTTTTTTCACATAAACCCATTTTATTAAACCGACAAATAGTAAGACTACTTTAAAAAATGTAACACTTGAATAATACAAACCATATACGTGTTTTAAACACTAATGAAATTCAATAATAAGTTAACATTGATAAAAAAACAGTAAACGCACTTATCTCTAGTTGCCGAAGTCCAATTATAATCATACAAAAGCTTAGCTTGTACACGCATTGAATCAGGAGGAGAAAAATTCATATTTATTTCAATAACTAATACAATTATGTTAATCCGCTTTGAAATCAAGTTATAAATTTTGCACATACGTTGACAATCATAGTTAAAATAGCTCCAAAATTTTCAGATTTAGATTTCAGATATAGGAACATACAATTTCATAAATTTAAAATAATATGTATAAACATTACCAAACACATACATATACAAATTAAAACCAAAGACAGAATTACAGAACGTAAATTACTACTTTATTTGTTGATTATCTTAGATACATTTCCTAGTGCACTAGGTGCTCCTTTCAATTAAAATAAAACTTCCTAATATTTCGTGATAATTGCAAGCTTTTCTAAAACGTTTTAAACAAAATATACAAATGCATAAACCTCAAGATATCGACAAAATAGACGAAGAAGGTAATAGTTTGAAGCAATATAAGGTGGTCAGTGGTCAATGTATCATATTATACTGTCAATAGCTACTATCTGCGGCTTTGCTCGAGTCACAGTAAATATACTTACTGATTTTAACCCCTATTTTACCTTCAGGCCTCGTAAGAGTAGAAGTCCCCGAAACGCTTGAATACATATGTACTTATTTTTAATAAGTAACCCAAAAATAAAGTTTCATGCTTCTTACTTAAAAAATGACGGTCTTCTAGTGGGTGTCTACTTATAAAACGACCCTACTCACTAAATTTCATGGCTGTAACTTTAACAGTTTTAGTTCGGCGCTGATGAATCAGTCAGTTAGGACATGTTATTTTTTTTATATTGTGAATAAATACAGTTACTATATTTATTCACACATTAAAAATAAAATCCTCAAAATAAAGTTACTGAAAGGGGTTATAAACACTTAAGGAATTTGATTTAGACTTAATTCAAAACAATCTACCTTATAAGCAATTGAAAGACATTCTACTATAAATAATAGTAATACACATTTTATAATTATATTAATATTGAATGATTAAAATGTAATACAGTGCTTTATAATTGGAGTCATAGTAAAAAATACTTGTCACCTGTAGATACCAAATAATGGAAAAACCAAACTATTTACAAAGAAAGAGAAACAAACATGATAAACTCACACAGATAAGTATGGAATCAAATTGGAGAACGTCTCTAATTTGAAAACTCCGGTATATTTGGTTGTATACCGAGTCTATTTTTATTTTAATTTTGCTTTAAATTTTAAATTATATAATAAGCATTTCCTAAATTTTGCCATTTCAAGTGAAATTTATAATATAAATTCTAGTCATCTTTACAAAAAATGAGATATTTGTATGATGAAAATTAAATATGTTGTGGATACACTTATAAACTTTAAAATGAGTTTTATATTGATAGAAAACATGTCATAGGCACTCACTTCTAAAGACCAAACGTTAATTACATCCATAAATAATTTTGCTTGAGCTCTCATACTAGAAGGGAGATCATAGTTATTTATAATTTCATTCACTACTATTTTTATTTCATTGCGTTTCGAAAGTAAGGTTTCGCACATATAAGATATGGCACAAACGGAAATAACTTCTGTTGTACAGCCATAAATTGCTTTAGGTAAAGATTCCGAGATTTCATAGTAAAATGACATCCAAATGGTTATATTAATATACGTAAAGGTTATTATAAGCGACATTAATATTTGAAAATTGAATACCTCGTTGATCAGACTACATGCTTCACCAACAAAATCGTATGCCATAGCAAGAGATTTTATTTGCATATTATGTTCGGATACCTCTCCTATAAAATCTTTTTTAGATTCATTATTAGATTGTGCATTGAAAATTGTTTGTAATTCATTTTTCTTCGTAAAATTGTGAACAAAATTTAATAAATATATGTAAATCGTATCAAGTTTACTAGCTGCAATTTTTACAAACACACAAAAGGCAAAAATATGGAATTTCTGTTTTAAATCCAAAATAAAGCGTAACGTGTCCATCAATTCATAATTAAAATCTATCCACATATTCAAAAAAAACGTAGTAAAAAGAAACGCAAAGAATATTCCTAACGCAACGTATATGTGATTTCGGCTATGATAAGTTTTATTTAACAACATATCGACATTTGTTAGCGTTCTTACCATCGCAATATTCTTATTGGTAAAACAAAACATTAGGATGAGATAAATGACGCACTGAATTTGTGATATAGCATCGGGAATTTCGTCAGCTATACCTAATACTTTTTTAAGTTCTTTACTTGGTGTTAATACAAGATAAGCTAAATAAATGATGTAAAAAATAACCGACATAACGACAAGAAATACGCTGTACAGTTTTACTGTTCTGCTTGGCTCATGTAATTCTCCGTCACTTACTTTAAATCGGAATATTCCAAAGATATTTTCGACTGTTAACAATGGTTGGATCACGTAAGTAATATCATGTGCTTTATTCTTTTCATTTTCTTTTTGTAACTCATTTACACTTGTAATGGTTTCGTCTGGTTTTTCGTTATCCATGTTTTTCAAATAGTTACCCAGAAACTTATATACTCACGTCAGCTGTATACAGAATTTAGTTCATCATAACCTTTCCTTGTTATATATCGATTTTATTATGGTACGTTTATAGACTTCAATTATACTAATTACATTGCGCCGATGACAAATGAAATGTTTTCTTAGTTATCAGTCTTATTATCTAAACACAAACTTCTTAATGTTAATACATTCTAGCCCACATACTAAAGGGATATTTGAATATTATATTCTAAATTTATTTATTCAGTTCAAAATGACCTTCGATGCGGTCGTCGATATCGATCGATGCTACGCTTTTCTTAATGCATAAAATGTAATACGAAACCCATTTTCAATAATAACATCGTCACATTATTAGAGATTAAATTCCATTGTAACGTGATAAATATTTATTCCAAATAATTGCAAAGCTAAATTAAATTAGCTTTCGTCAAAATTTATATCGCTTGACATTAACAGCTACTAACAGTTTGTATGAAAAAAAAACTGTTTTTCCAATTTTCCCTGCATTTTACCGGTTGTTTTCTTCATAGGCACTTTCTCTTGACTTTAATTAACATAACAACAAATCGAATTGGTCTATCCGTTCAGGTGTGATACGATGACCACGGAAAATTGGTTTTGTTATTTATATAGATTCAGAAAAATTTGTACTTTTGTTTATATAAGCTATTTGTCTTCTAACGGCCTTTTTTTGGCAATCTGATGAATTTTAATCAAATCTAATCTAATTTTATTTCTTTAATGTTTGAGTTCGCAATGTTAGAATGTCGTATAAATATTATAATTAATGAAAGTTTATCGACCGCAATTTTCATGGAGTTGATTCTTGACTCATTTCAAATATAGACGAAAAACTATAAAGAGCTAGAGGCATCCTCCACGAAACTAGTAATTTTGTATTGATACTGATCCATAACTGCTATTACACTGGTTATACTCGCTCTTGTCATGTTCTAGTCTATATAGTAGGCATCAAACTTAACCAGTTTTAAGTCGGTAACGCACTAATTAGGTGCCATATTTATATACGAGTAGATACATTGCATGCATTCTTCATTATCAGGACAAACCGTTTACTTTTATGACCACAACTATTTAGTTTTCGTTTTTTTCTTATATTTAGTACGCAATTACTCGACCAATAACGTATGGATTTTGATTATTCTATTTTTAAATGGTTAACAAGATTCGACAAGTGATTTTTAAGTTATATTTAAAAACGCTTATTTTTTTGTGTACCTCAATGTAAGAAAATTGAATTCGATTATTCAGAATGAGAATCAGAAAAACCTTTACCCACATATAAAATAAAAGTGATACTTGTGCGTTTCCATATTTTATAAGCTATCACGGGATCGCCCTTTTTACCGAGATTTATTTGTTAAATTTATGTAACCAAAAAAAAAACAAAATAAAAGCTTCTTGCAGTTACAATTCAGGTGTAATCAAAAGTTAAATATTAATCAATATCTGTGATGTACGGAAAAATACACAACTTGCTTTCTGTAATTTTATTTTTTATCCTTGTGTCGAAGGAAAGACACACTTATTGATCAACTTAGTATAAAGAAATAAATAATTTTGATAAGAAATACTGCATCATATGAATACACAAGAAACATAATAGTTTAAAATTTTGACAATTTTCGATATAAAACCACCTGACTGCAATCGATAGTGTAGTAATGGTGTTAAAAAATTTGGTTTAAGTGTTAATGCGTGGATTAGCTTAATAAATTAATTCTAAACTTAAACAACAAACATGTTATGCCATTATTCTAAAATTAATTTGGCGGATGCCCCAAGATAGAACAACAATTATTTTTATGCACATTTACAACTTAGGGATTAGTTCTAAAATTAATTTTTTTAATCAATAAATATCCCTAGACAAGTTACACAAATTAAATCAAACCCCAAAGTAAGCAAATTAATGCTTGTGTTATGGGTGTTAGTCAATGAGTCTTATATATAGAAATACATAAATAGATACCAGAATATTTAATTAATTAGATTTTTTGGATTATTTCAACTAGCTATACAAAAGGAGACGCTTGAATAATTAAAATCAAATATGTAGTGGAAACACTTATGAATTTTAACAACAACTTTATATCAATAGAGAACATATTAAAAATTCTTATTTCTAAGGGCCATACTTCAGTTATAGTCATGAAGAGTTTAGCCTGCTCACGCATTGAGCTGGAAAGAGAGTAATTCATAATTAATTCATTAATTAATAGAATTATTGCTTTTCGTTTTGTATTCATCTTTTCACAAATAAAAGACATTACACTTACAGATAGAATTTCAGTTGTAACGTATAACGCTATTGATGTGACAGTTCCAGAATTTTCAGACGTAGTGTATACGAAGATGCTATTCCAAATATTTAGAACAATATGTGTAAAAGTAGTGACCAAACACATAGACAAATGCACATTAAAAATAGAATTTATAAGACAACATATATTTCCAATGGTAATATAAGCAGTTGCTAAAGACAATATTTGTTTATTATTATTAGATATAGTTCCTATCAATAGCAGTCCATGGTAGAGTGATGGATGTCGTGATTTGTTCTTTGACTTATATACTAAGACTTCTAAGAATTTAGTGATAATTTTAAGGCGTTCAATGACATTTTTTATAAATATAACAAAAGCAAAAACCTCAAGATAACGAAAACAAAAGACGAAGAAGCTAATGATTTGAGTTGGTATCGGATAATTTGTATTCAATGTATCAAAGACTGTCATAATGAAAACCGTTAGAGGAATTAAAACTGACCAAATTTTAACTTCTCTTCTCAATGTTTTAAACAAAACATTATAAATGTGAACATTTAAGATTTGATCCACATGTTCGAAAGCTTTCATCAAAGCTATGTATTGATTATTAAATCGCATGAACTTTAATATATATGAAAAAAAAAGTATCTTCACGCCCATATCCCTAAAGAGGTAGGCTGAGGTAACCAAGGCACCCACGACTAGCCGAAGACACTAAGTCCCACAATGTGATAGGTAGCAAGCCTATCGCCAACCGGGCACATTTCCAATCCCAACATTTTTTATATTAGAAAATATATGAAATGTATTGAAATACTATGAGAATAAAATGTTTTTCATATATTACTAAAACAAACCTTTCGATTTCGTTACAAGATCCTTCAGGTAGAAGATCAGCTAAATAATAAGTATATACAGTTACAACGATGGTTATTATCAGTAGTCCGTAACACTTCATCCACTTGTTTGGCGGAATAAATTCTCCATTAGTTACTTGACACCTTGATATTCCTAATACACGTTGTATTATAATCAAAGGTTTTATCCCTGATTCGATTGTAGTTGCGTTCATATTGACATTAACGAATTACTGCGCCATTTGTGTTTCTGTGTGGTCAGTATTCCTTAGAGTAGAGTAATCTGTATTGCATAAATGTTACTTATTTTTAAAATTATATTTTGAAACTACTCTGTTTTCTGACTTTTATAAATATAATGTTGTTAATGTTGCAGAAGTTGAAACACTAATATAAATTAAATTATCGCTGGCAGACTTAATTATTCACTTTACCATAACAATTTAGTGATGATTAATTTTCAGATGCTATAATTTAATTAGTTTTTAATGAAATAGGTATAATTCTTGATCGTTAGGTGAACAGATTTTATTTTTGAAAAAGAAAATGAGGTTTTTTTAATGTTAACAAATATATGTTACACAAACGAAATGTTACGGTGAATCACCAAATGTATATGTTAGATTTTGTTTGTTTCGAACATTTGCTACTGGAACTGCGAGTTACATACTGTTGCGTGCTGTATAGTGTATGTATTTTGACTTAGTATTATTGCGGGTGGGCGGCAATATTTCGCCTAGGTTTGATGTTACCATTGGCGTCAAGCACTGCTATGCGTAGCCATCAAGCTTGTGTAAAGAATAATTATTATGGGAATGGATATAGCTAACCAGGTGGTTAACTTCTTGCTTTATACATAAATGATACTGCACTTTTAGGCTTCATACCATCTGGCTTGCAAACACTGGTCACAATTATGGTAGATAATTGATGAAAGAGGCTTATATTTGATTGCTATGAGACCCAAAGTAATGGTATTTAGAATGGCATTTGGAAATAATGGCAGACGAAATATTTATAAAACAGATATACAATGTGAATGTACTCATGTACGGATGTAGTTATCCGAGAAGACCTAGTTTGACACCGTTAAATTGACCGGGTTTAATCCGAGGGTGGTGTGAAGAAACCGGCATGTTTGTATGAAAAGAGCAATGATATGAAGGAAGCTACGTATAAGCCGTAAGGATCATGATACTTGGTAATCGATATTATATTTTACTGCCTTGCGTTATGCAAGAGCTTCGTGTGAAAAAAAAGTACTTTTCTCTTTCCTTCCTTTAACCTGGTCTCCTAAATAAGCCATTTTAAATTGAACATAATAAAATGAAGTCATGAGTTAAATAATCAAATATTACAAAAACACATGTAATTTCGGTTTTGTTTTCTTTTGAGTATTTAAATTATTGCTCTAAATCACGTTATTAAAAAGTTCCAGCGGGGAAAGGCTGATCGTTATTATTATTATTATTTTTTAAAGAAATATAAAACTTTATGAATCGTGTGTCATTATTATTATAAAACATAAATGTAGATTAAATCTAAACTTGTTTTCTATTATTAAGATAAAATACATTAGAAGAGAAAATACACTTGATACTTTGATTTTCAGTTCAAAAACGGATATTTGCAATTTCTTGAATACTGTTAGTGTTGACCTCCTCGTTGGTAGAGGGGCTAGCGTACACGCCTAACTCCACCGAACAAGCTCAAGGCTCGGGTTCGTATTCCGATGCGGGCAGGCATTTGAGTGGTAAACATTTTGATACCTGCACTTCCGGGTCTGGTTGATTATCAACTCGATGCTAGTATCTGTTTAAGTATTTCTATGTATTGGTATCGTTTACTAACAGTCATATACACACAAACATATAATTAGCTTACTTTAGAGTTAGATCCAATTTCTGCAAATTATCCAGGGATATTATTTTTTTTAGTTTTTAATACAAATGATAGAATGTAACCATTCTAGAGTCAAACTTAAATTCAATTCATATAATTTCATACAATCAAGCAGAGATTTGATGTATAGTAGTACTATTTAAATTATGCTCTTCGGCTATATTCGTCAAGCTTCGGAAATCCGAATGTATTTTAAAAATATGTCTATATAGAGTTGTTATTACATAATTAACCATTTCACTTAAATTTAGATTAGGTGAGCCAATCTATATATATAAAAATCAATTACTGTTCGTTAGTCTCGCTAAAAATCGAAAACGGCTGAATAGATTTGGCTAATTTTGGTTGTTAATTATTTATTCAAGTTCAGGGAAGGTTTAAAATATAATGAAAAGGGAAACACTGCGAGAAAACTAGGAAAAACAAAATTTTCATTTTTCTCATACAAACTGAACGAGTGGAACGAAGTTCGCCGGGACAGCTAGTTTAAAAATAAAAGTATAAAGTGTAAAAAGAGTAAAATGTGTAAAGCCGAAGCGCATAATTACGCATAGTAGTACTGTATATCGCTATCTCACAAATTCCACCTTTATTTTTACCAGCAAATAATAACTTTGCTTTTGTAGAACATGTTTGTATAAATGACCAAGTTATTTTGTAGTTTTTAAAAACGTGCTATATGTAAAAGCTGCTTACTACAACATATCGCTTGGACTAATTTTTGTTGTTAGTTTTCATCCAGATCATAAACATCTTCCGTTTTTTTTATTTCTTATTTTAAAAGTTACAAACATACAGTGTCTACGTATCTACGTAACGAAATCTTAGAACGTCCTTTTTACCCACTTAAAAGGACGAAAAGAATTAAAAATTATTAGCGTTATCAGAATCGTTATTATGTCGAATCTGTTGGTTTTACATTTTGAGCCATTTAGTTACGGGCACCAAAACTCCAATACAATAAAAATAACTACGTTAATAAAAAGTGACTTCAAAACTAAAAAGTAAAAAATAATAAAGATTTAATATGAATTATATACTACTTATTATTGATATGTGCTATTTACTAAGAGGTTTGAAGTCGGTGCAAAGCCAATTTAATACGTACTTATAATTATTAGTTTAAGGCTTTGCACCGACTTCAAACCTGTTAGTAAATAGCATATATAAATAATAGGTATCTAGTAGGTAATTAATTTTTTCGCCTGTGTGGTCTAGCGGTCCGGGTGTTGGACTTGACTGCATGAGATCCCGGGTTCGAATCCCGGGTCGGCCAACATAAAGAAAATTGGATTTTTCCAATTTTCTAATAAAAAATGTTGGTCGGCATTGGAAATATGCCCGGTTGGCGATAGGCTTGCCACCTATCACATTGTGGGACTTAGTGTCTTCCGGCTAGTCGTGGGTGCCTTGGTTGTACCTCTGCCTACCTCTTCGGGGATATGGACGTGAAGATACTAATAATTTTTTTACTTTTTAGTTTTGAAGTCGGTTTGTATTAACGTAGTTATTTTTATTTAATACTTTTTAGTTTATTGCTGATATGATTTAATTTAATAAAAACAAACAACGGGATAGGAGAAATTAGATAAAAATGCTCATAAAATAAAAACTACCTTAATTAATATTTATGGGACCAATTCGGAACTATTCCGCATCAAACAAAAAAAGGATTACGTAAATCGGTTTAGAAACCTCCGAGAAATTGGTGTACATACGTAAAAAATATACCAGCCGCATTGAGAACGTCCCCGTTTTTTTAACTCGGTTAAAAATGTTAAGCTGTACTACTGCGTACAGTATTTATGGTATTTGTCTCTTGTGTGGCGTGGGTCCCATATAGAAATATGCTACTATTACGTAATAAAGAAAAAAAAATAAAGAACAAACAAATTTTTTAACAAATTTGAATTCACCTTACTTTTACCAAAAAATGAGATATTTAAATAACGAAAATTAAATATGTTATCGATACACTTATGAACTTCAAAATCAATTTTAAATTGATAGAAAACATGTCATGGGCACTAACTTCCAAAGACCAAAAGTTAATTACATCCATAAACACTTTTGCTTGAACTCTCATTGTAGAAGGAAGATCATAATTATTGATCACTTCATTTACCATCATTTTTATTTGATTGCAATTAATAATAATTTTGAATCTGAAGAACTTGTTTCCAACTGTAATCGATCACTATAGCTTTAACAAACAAGCATTAGCCTTACTGTTACTGTCAGAGCTGTGTACGACGACTACGTCCCGAATATAGATAGCTATACATATATGATTTAAACTTATAAGTCCCCAAGTGAATCAGTTCCATGTAAAGTTTCATGATTTTTAGCTGCTTAATGTGGAGTATATAACGTTTTTTAATGACTGACTTATATACAGAATAGTGTCGTTTATGTAAATCAATGTATTGGAATTTTCACAGTTTTTTATATGGACTTTAGTGTTTATATTCTACATATTATATTTATTGTTTTTAGGTCGTAGTTAGATATAAATGATTTGTATTAAGTACGAGGGTGATCCAAAAGTTCGTGGCCTAACCTACATGAAGCTATGACATCTTTTTAAAATCTATCGTCATTTGTTAGTATGTGTCATATTGATTTATTGTGCGCAGTTTCATTCCGATACTGCACAATATAAATTTTCTGTGATTATTTGTTTGAAGCAATCTGACGCAATTTTCAATAATGGAGAAAATTGAACACCGTGCAGTCATTAAGTACCTCAATAAAAAAGGCCTATCACCAAAAGACATTCATCAAGATATGGTGAGCACTTTGGGGGAGTCTGCTCCATCATATTCCAGTATCAAGAAGTGGGTAGCTGAGTTTAAGCGCGGTCGTGAGAGCATTAAAGATGATCCTAGGAGTGTAAGGCCTACATCCTCTACCACGAAAGAAAACATCGATAAAATTTGTGATCTCGTACTGGGTGACCGACGTTTGACCATTGGTAAGATAGCTGAGATAACAAACATTAGTTATGGCCGGGTGCAAAACATAATAACGGAAGAGTTGGGGTTCCATAAGGTTTCTGCTCGCTGGGTCCCGAGGTTGCTTTCAGCTGAACAAAAACGAGTTCGATACACAATTTTGCGAGACTGTTTGGAACTTTTTGAGACTGATCCCGAAGACTTTTTGTCTAGATTTGTTACCATGGATGAAAGCTGGGTTTACCACCATACTCCTAAATCAAAGCAACATTCCAAACAGTGGAAAAGATCAGACTCTCCTACACCGAAAAAGGCTAAGGTCGTT
>NJDC01014052.1:11692-22681 GCA_002245475.1 Calephelis virginiensis | reverse complement strand
AAATATAATTCTAACATTTATTGTGAGCATGAATAAATAAAACGTTTTAAGAAAACCAGTATTTTTATTGGTATATCTGTCCTATGTTAGTCGGTATATTTCAGTATTTTTTTGAGGTGCCTCGGTATTTTCTTAAAATTAAATCTGGTCACACTGCCTCGTAGGTGTTTGTCAGTCACAGTATTTTTTTGCAGCGGATGGGCTGTATTTATTTGATTAAATTTATTAACTTTTAATAACATTGGGAACTAATGTCATTTTAATATGAAATCTGTTTCGGTTACAAAATAAGATTATAGTGTAATCAACTATGTGAAACAATAAAAAAATTAAACCTACAGTCATTAAGTGTAATAGTGATTTGAAAATACTTTTTTATTCATAAAATGTGTACTCGATTATTATAACAGACTTAAATAATTAATTTAAACAATTGATAAATAATGTAGTCATGGCGTATAAATGGTATTTAAGGATTTTTCATACATTCTTGACTGGAGTTGATAAGAAGAATATTTAAAGTCTTTAATTAGAAAATCATCTAAATGATTACATAAAATAATCATGCCTACCAACAAGAAACTTTCTTCTGCCCAAACATTATGGGAAAGCATTTCTTCTATATTCGTACATTTTGTGGAAAGAGTGTTCTACCTCCTAGGTGTTTTTGTGGCTAGAAATCCTTGGAAAACAGTAGCAGCTACATGGATATTCGTACTATTAAGTTGTGCAGGACTGTTACGTTTTTACATTGAGAAAAATCCTATAAAATTATGGGTGCCTCCAGAATCAGATTTCTATTATGACACCAATTGGTATATTGATAACTTTGGGATTATTTTTCGACTACAAAGATTAATAATTACTTCAGACAATATTCTTGACAGAGATGTGTTGATTGCAATTCACGATATTACCAAAGATATAAATTCAATACAAGTAACACATAATAATAAAAATTATACCCAATCAGACCTTTGTTTTCAAGTACCTGTTATAAATTTTGGCTATTCCAATGTGAAGAAAAATGTGCTAAAACCTGAAAACTACCAACAAAGTAAAAATGAAATTGATTATACAGATTCTACTTTATGGATGAATGATGAATTTTATTGTAGCCTTATTAATAATTTTCCAACTACATGTTTAGAGTATAATCTATTAAATATTTGGAATAATGATCTAGAATTAATTAAAAATTCTACAACACATGACATAATTAAAAAAGTTAATGAAATTAAACAAAATCCAATGACTGGACATCCAGTAGACTATAGTAAACTGTTAGGTGGAGTTCAACAAGATGAAAATGGTGACATAGTTACAGCTAAAACAATTATAATAACATGGTACATGCAAGTCAATATGTCTGAAGTAGACCATGGAGAAGTTGGTAACTTAGTTGGCACTGAAGATTGGGTCTCAGGCCCATTATCTAAATGGGAAGAGAAGTTCCTAAACTATGCTGCTTCTTTACACAATAACAGTTTTAAAGTTTACTACGAAGCTGGTAGAAGTTTTGCAGATACTAGTGGTGAAGCTATGTTTCAGGAGATGGGTAAATTATTTTTAGGCATAATATGTATGTTTATATATGTAATACTAACTATTTCTCGTTGTAACTGGTTAGAAATAAGGCTGACATTAGCTAGCGTAGGAATGCTAAGCATAGGCATGGCCTATGTAACTACCATAGCATGGTGTTCAATACTAGGTGTACCTTTTGGACCAGTACACTCAAGTTTGCCTTTCTTGCTAATGGGTCTTGGTCTGGATGACATGTTTGTTATGAATGCTTGTTGGAAAATTGTAACTGCATCAGAATCAAGTCAGAGTATTCCAATAAAAATAGGACATATGCTTAAACATGCAGGTGTATCTATAGTTATAACATCATTCACAGATATTGTGGCCTTATTAGTTGGTGCTATCACAATTTTACCGTCTTTAAAATCATTTTGTGTATATGCAGCCATGGGTGTATTTTTTATATTTTTATATTCAGTGACATTTTTTGTTGCAATTTTCACATTAGATATAAAAAGGATACAATCAAAACGAAATGGTATATTGGTCTGTTATCAACACAGTAAAGACATCAAGTTAACTACAGAAAAGTCTGTTTTTCAGAAGGCTTTAATTAAATTCTATAAAAATGTTGTGTTTACGAAACCAGGGAAGGCAACATTCATTATTTTTACTTTAATAATGACAGGTGTAAGTATTGAATCTATTCTGCGACTTGAACAAAAGTTTGATCCTAGATGGTTTATTCCAGATGATACTTATTATAAGGAGTTTCTTGATACATACGAATATTATTATCCAGAAGAAGGAAATCTAGCTATGGCATTTTTTGGTGACATGAATTACAACAAAGAATTTCCACATTTGTATAATGTGGTCCAATCATTAAGAAATGAATCTTATATAACAGATATGTCTGCCTGGGTTGAATCTTTTCATGGGTATGTCCTAAATAATTATGATCATGATCTATTAAATTCGAGTTCAGTGTCTGATTCAGATTTCAAAAAATACTTGTCTAGGTTCTTGTTTAGTCCAATTGGTGGAAAATTTCAATTGAGTGTCAAATTTGCTACACCACTGCAGTGTGGTAATGAAGCCGATGACATTCTCGCAACTTCGGTGTCATTTAGATTTACAAGATTTGATGGGCCTGCAGATTACATCCCTGCTATGCACAATGTTAAATCAATTGTCAAATCTGCCAATATTACAACAGGTGATGGGTACCGTTCTGTATGGTCTAAAGCATTTGGTAATTGGGCTACTGATGAAATTATATCAATTGAAGTGGAAAGAAATATTGAATTAGCACTGCTCTGTGTCATGCTATGTACTGTTGTACTAATAACAAATCTGCAGATGTGTTTGTGGATATTTATTTGTGTATTATTGACTATAATCAATGTTTTAGGTTGGATGCAAAGGTGGGGAATGACAGTTGATATTGTTTGTTGTATTGGACTTGAGCTTGCTATTGGTCTTTGTGTTGATTATGCAGCTCATGTTGGTCATACATTTTTGACAATTGCACATGGCAATCGTAATGACAGAGCTTTAGAAACAGTATCATCAATTGGCTCCGCTGTTTTACTTGGTGGTGGCTCAACATTTCTCTCACTATCATTCCTTAGTATGTCAAAAGCCTATACTTTTCAATCTTTCTTTAAAATATTTTTACTTGTAATACTTTTTGGTTTGTTTCATGGATTGATATTCTTGCCAGTCATTTTATCTTTAATAGGTCCCTCTCGAAGCAAAATTGATGAGAAAGTAGATTCTTTGCCTGAAGCAGTAGAACTCAATGGCAAATTAAAAAGGGGTGACGAAAGTTGATATATAGTTAAATAAATTGAAATTATTTAGACATAAATGCAATAGGTATACATTCTGATCTAGTTACATAATAAGGTGTCTGTGTATTTGTCCTTGAAACGGCTCATATTGATTGTACTGTTACTTTATGAGATACAATAATAGGCCTTTTGCCAATTTTCCACTGCCAACTTAACGGAAAATGTGATTTTTTGATCCATACATCTTATCACATTTCATCTGTTGTTAAAAATGTGTTGGTTGAAATAATCTGATTAGTTTTATCTTTTTTAATTGTTGCCGGTGGAAGAAGGGCTTCTCCATATAAAGTGAATTAAAGGTCAATTGCACTGTGATAAATTTTAGGAACTAATTAAGCAATAAAGGAAATCTTATCTATAATAAGGGAAAAATTTAAATGGCCTTGATTAGATTGAACCAAGAAAGTGCATGTACTGAGCAATTTGGCAAATTGAATGTCTAATTTTAAGTAGGAGATAATTTGGTAATGGCTGTGAGTAAGTCTGGTAAATTGTTGACAATTTAGAGTATCTCTTGAACTTTGATATGTAAGGAAGTTAGTATTAACCAACAATGTAAATAAGATGACACCTAGGTGGGTATATAAGTATTTAATATATTTTAATATGTCAACTAATATTAGCTTCATGTTTAGTAAGCTTTTTTATCATGCTTAAAAAATTACACCTAATTTAGAAATATAGGTCAAACAACAAAATTGTGTTTTTATCTTGAGATGGTCATAATATTGATACCTCCTAAATACACTGAGTTATCTAACAAATTTAGATGAATATAGTTGAAACGAAATGATATAAATATAGCTGTTTAAATGAAAATATAGTTGAACCAATTAACTATTGGTTCCAATTTGCAAAGTTGTCAAATGTTATTCAAAAACAAAAATCAGCAAAACTGTATTAATAAGACATATAACTTATTTCGATTTCTTTTGTATAAGAGAAGGCAAACAAGCAAGTGGGTCACCTGATGGAAAGTGATACCTCCGCCCACGGACATCCACAACACCAGGAGTATCACAAATGCGTTGCCGACCTTAAAGGAATGAGTACACTATTTTCTTGAAGATACCTAAGTCATTTTTTTTTAAATCAGGCGTTACTTTGCGGAAATCCATTATAACAGATGTAAATAAGCCTTTATTTTGCTGATTCGGCGTAAGCGGTGGGAAAGTTAGGCTTGTCACATTCTGTATCATTTGGAGGATTATTTGCCACAACAGTTACACTGCTTAGTGCTTACGCGGAATTAGCAAAATAAAGGCTTATTTTACATCTAATTCCTAAGTTATATTCGTTTGGAAATAAATCCCTCGGTAACTGATTCCACAAAGGTGTTGTGCGGGTTAAGAAATGTCTTCGGAATCGCACAGTTGTAGATCGCCACGCATCAAGATGAAGGGCATGGAGGTATCATTAATACCTAAACTCTGAAGCGATGTCCATAGGCGCTAAGTTTCATGCCAGGAATCAAACCAAACAACACCTCAAATCATTCCCTATGACATATGCGGTAGAAACCACTGAGTGACCCAACATTTTTACGCAATGCCAAAAAGAGTGCCCAGAGTTGAGAACAGCCCGAATTAGCGCTTTGTAAAGTTGCAAACTATGGGTCGGCTTGAATTACTGTCTCGCTTTATTGAGCACACCAAGTGTTTTAGAGGCTGTTTTAGCCTTCTGCTCCAGATGACCCCGAAATTAAACATCATTCGAAATGTCAACACCGAGTATACCAAAGCAGGCTGTGGCAGTGAGGGAAACGCTTTCAAATCGAGGAGATACGATGAAGGGAGTCTTTTGATTTCATTAAAATAGAAACAATTTACCTTCTATAAAATTACTATAATGGTGGTAATATTTTTGACCACTTAACTAAACTAACTTTAAGTTATTTCTATCTTCTTTCAACGATAGAATAGGATCGTTTTTACATGACATACTTTTAACCTTTCCTCAGAAAATGTTAATTAAAACGATTATCTGGACAATGTTACATCTCTTTTCTTTTTGTTACTTTGGAAAAAGATGTTATACATAAAACAAGATTAGTTGGTGCTCAGCAGAATTATCACCTATATGTTAATTGATTCATTATACTTAGGAGGTATCGATATAGTAGTATTGGTTAACGCTCTGGCAACATTAATGATTAATTGTTCAATATTCGGTACAAACATTAAGATATAAACCCACCTACCTAATTATATTTTTCTATTTTTTTTTCCGATCTAAAGGACTAAATGAAGTAGCTATCTACAAATAATAAAATGTTTTATGTTAGAAAACATAAAGATTGTGCAAGTGTTAAGATATATTTTTATTTAACACTTAATAATAATAATAATATCTTTAACAAAACGTTATCACAAACATAAACGTAGACAAGTGTAGATACACGATTTGTTGACAATGAAATACTTAACCAAATAATAATAAATATATATATATAAACAAATATGTAAATATATACATTAACATATACACAATATACATGAACATAAACCTACGTAGATAATGTACACATATATAAGTATACATTATTATATACATAACTAGAAATTCAAAAAAAAAACAGACGACGATTAAAAAAAATCAAATTTGTGAGAGATAGTGCTCTTTTAGTAGTTTCTTAAAGACAAATACTGTTTCACACTTATTTATGTTCAAGTTATTTATGTTAATTAGTATGATGGTCGAATGAAAATTTAATACCTATTTTATTAAGAAGTCTTAGTTAATTCGTATTTGCTTTAAGTAGGTAGGTATTACTCAATGCCATTCTATTTTATTCATGGGGTAAGTAATTACAAAAACGATAATTTTTGCACCCTAAGGTCTGCTTTTCTGAGGAAAAATCAGCTTGAATTTAGTGTAATATTTCATTGCGACCATTTACTAGATGCATTATAACAATTTCATAATTTTAAATTGTAGTCGGTAGGTTTTACTCTAATGACATGGTTCACACCTATTTATCAGTATGAGATGATAAGAGACTATTAACAAGTAGCAAAATGTTTATTAAACATTGAACATTAAAACTGCTAATTAACATTTGTTATATTGCTTTTACAAATTACAAATACTGTCTACACAAATCTACCTACACAGACTATTATTTTTAAATATTAATTTTAATTAGCTGAAATCTATACTAATATCATAAACAGGAAATGTTTGATTTTTTGTTTGTAATGAATAGGCTCCGAAACTACTGGACCGATTTGAAAATTTCTTTCACCCTTACAATGCTACATTATCCCTGAGTTATGTCACTCGGGACTTTGTTTCATCAAAATCTCCCAGGGCAAACTGGGAAAAAATGCTTATTGGCAAAAAGTTCGTCTTTGTACATTTATTATAGTGCAATAAAGGATTAAAATAAATAAATAAACAAATAATGTGATCCATGGGCCATGAGTAATGTGTCATGTAATAATACATTCAAAGAAAATATGTATCAGCAAAAGAAAGATGGTGTTCTTCATAAGTACAATACTCATTTGTCCAATTTTGATATCTCTCATCTTCGTGTCATCTTTGTGGTCTAGCGGTCTGGCGTCGAACTTCATTTCTTAAGGTTCCGGTTTCAGTCCCCGGATCGAGCGACAAAAAAAATGTACTTTCAATTTTCAAATAAAAATAACGTTGCCCGGGATTGGATATGTGCCTGGTAGGCTTTGCCACCTATCTCATTGTGGGACTTAGTGTCTTCGGCTAGGCCTTGCCCGACAATTTATATGCCTATAATAGCTTAATGTTTGCAGTCATTTTGCTTTTGAATATTTATATAGAATCATCCAAAAACTAGTTATAAAATTGGTATACTATATAGGTATATATATTACAGCCAAACTGCGATGTCCGGATACAACTAGGTTTAGTCGGTCAAAAAACAAAACCTAACCTAACTATGTCAGTTGCTACTTCTACTTTTTTATTGTTCTGAGGTTGCTACACCCAGATCTAACCAGTTAGATCTAGCTGTAACTGGACTTCGGAGTTTAGCAGTAACACAATACAATATTATTTATCATGCGCCTACAAAGAAATATAACATATTTTAAAAATATAAAAAACTTACCTACTACATTACTTAATATGTATATGAAACAAATGATTATAATAATAGACAATTAAATACCTAAGTAGATTCAATTTAAACAAATTGGAGTGAACATAGAAATTGACGTTTAAACGGTTAAAGTTATTGTATTTTAGTACCTAGCTAAGTACATATGTAAATATAACTAGCTTTCGCCCGCGTCTTCATTCATTTTGCATAAGGAATAATTTTACAAAAATACCTGCAAATAATGCATTATTTTACAACAAATTTGGTTAGCATGAAAAGGCTATAGTGAGCTAACCTTACAAGATAGACGTAAGCTATGGCGGATTTTTTTAGAACTTTTAAAGGGGAACAAATCTGTTATACCTGAATTTTGTGAAACATCAACCGTTTACGCAGAGCACGCAGCGAAAGCGCTCAATAAGAAAAGTCCCCCGATTTTGAAACACGCCCTGTTGGTGCTCCGCTTCTATTGGTCTTAGCGTATAGCCTAAAGCCTTCCTCTATAAATGGACTAGGTATCTAACACAGACATTTTTTCATATCTAACCAGTAGCTCCTGAGATTAGCGCGTTCAAGTAAACAAACAAAACAAACTCTTCAGGTTTATAGTAATAGCATAGATAAAAACTGACTTGATTTTTTATTCATAAAATTGGTATTATGTAATCTAAAGATTACAGTAATATTGCATTGAATGACAATGTTTACCTTATACCGATACGATACTTTTAATTTTAGATACTTACTGTAAGGTTATCTTACGAATTTTTGAAGTGAAACTTCTTTAGAATCGTTGTGATTTCAAAACGGGTGCAACGGAAAAACGACAGGTAAGAGACAAAAATATATATTCATCTCATTCTTTTGGAGGTAAGAGACACAAATACATATTCATCTCATTCCTTTGTCGATTTACTGAAGTTTCACTTCTATAGAGTGTGAATCGCACACACACCTTTTTTTTCTAAGCATAACAAAATTGCGTTCTTTCAGCTACAAAAAAGACCGTGACCCAAATGAGTACACATTTGGGTCACGTGGGGTAATTAATATTGTTTGTACATTGCATAATTTAAACTCAGATGTTTTCCACATAATTCCTCTATATACGTATACATAAATTGTCTCCTTCACCCTAAGGTTGTCTGCTAAAGATCGCACCGTAGTGATAAGACCGCGTTTGATACTAAAATAGTGTGATATTGGTGGTAATTCTGTAATAACTAAACTTATTTTAGATTCATGCTGTCTTTTTCAAATTAAACAAAAACAAAAGAGATGCAACATTTTAGACATGTCAGATTAGTCCGGACATGTCAAATTGTGATGTTTTTAGCGTTTTTCGAGTGGTTAAACATCTGTAGAAATGTTGTGAACAGACCAATCTGACAGCACTAAAATTGTTTTGTCTCTGTCTATTACTTTCGTCAAAAAAAGATAGCTATAACTTGAAAAAGTTAGTGAATGCGCAACAAAATTACAACCATTGTCTAATGTCATTTGTTAGTGTTTGTTGGTCATTCATTAAAACTTTTAGTAATTGTTTTTGGTTTTATAGTTATCGAATAACGAAACTTCATAGACTTTCTCTGCATCGAGTCGATTTGAATCTATTATTTGTGTTTTTAATAGATTTTAGTAAACTCAAAGTATTTACAGCGTGTTTTAAATCTCTTTTAAGGTTTCTGCTTACTCAGTTTCAAGTTACTAAAGTTCTAATGATGTTTGCTTAAAAATAGAAGACAAGTAGGTACCCAAAACATAAAAACCAGTTACTGATTGATAAAGGAAGGTAGGTGGGTAACATGATTTAATACTGTAATGTACTAATACTAGCGACTCACCCTGGCCTTGCACGGGTGCTGAATAGCTATGAGTGTAATATTGACGTAGAATGATTAATTGTGTTAATAAAGTAATCATTCAATTAATTATTCCAGACTACAACCTTCCCGTTTGCCACGCATTTAGAATCTGATAACTTCTAAGATATTAATTTTAATCATAAGCGGTAAAAGGTCATTATTAATCTTCTGCACAATGTATCTAACACATTTAAATATATAATGTTACATTGTAATTTGTATTATTTAGTATAGCTTCGTATATAATATGTAAAGAATTTGTAATATGTAAAAAACAAAAATTATCATTGATGGTTGTCTTTGGAAGTTAGACGTATTGCAGATTTTTTGTAGATCCTTTATTAAAAAATACAATTCCGGGAGTACTTGATTGTGATCTACCTCGTAAGTTTTAGACAGAGGTAGAGTAAATATTCTTATTATTTACGATGTTTTAAATCTGATTTTTAATAAGATATCTATTCTATAATTTTGTAGTATAAATCGATAGATCTAAGACCTAATTGCTTAGATGGCTTAAAGTGACTTTGTTTTATACTATGTACCTACCTAGCAGTGCTGAACAAATAGCAAATTTTTTGTTAATTTATAAAAACTGTAAAATTCAAACCGGTACTCATTTTTATTAAAGCAAGTTTATGTATAATTTTTATATTATGATAAATTTTAAAATTTAGCATACGATTCTCGCTCTAAAACTGGTAAAGTATTGTTGTAGGGTATATAAAGAAACATGTCTTATGAGTAGGTATATATAATACATGAAGATATTGTTTTACCTATGTTCCTATATACTGTTATTACAAGGTTGATGTGATACTTTTTACGAATGTAGAGTATCATACATTGTACAATGGGTAAGAGTTCAAATTTTTTTAAATAAATTTTTATAGTATATTCCTGTTTTTATTTTCGTTATAACAGTTCAGTACTAGTTACATATTTATATGTAAAGTGCTTTGTGTTATAAGTCCATTACCCATATTATGGTCTACATCGTCGGCTTATTGCAAGAAGTCATTAAGTGACATATTAATTATTCTTAAATAAACGGTATTTTGAACATTTTGACACTAAATGTCTGACAACCAAAGTTGCAGTTATGGATTTACGGCCAATGTTAATAATGTATCTCAATTTAATGGATTTCAAGCAATCTAGATAGCTGCGTATCCGGCGGCCTATCCCATACCTAATAACATAAAAATGGATCAAAATATCTATCTTGGACAGCACGTTTTGGATTAGGATTGATTATTAATATTGGCCGTTAATAGCAAGCTGCGTAACGCCTACAGCAAATTAGTGAGTTTTTCCATTGTCGAATATGTCAAAATGAATCTATCCATGAAAAACGTATTTAGTGATGTATTTTTATTTTAGCACTTGCCCTGTGCTTGGGATAAATTTCTATAAATTTCAAAGGAAGAAAAAATTTCGCCTCAGACAGGATTTGAACCTGTAACCTTTCGTCTCAAGCCGACGAATGCTCTAATCAATTGAGCTACTGAGGATTCAAGTCCCGTGGCGAAATTTTTAATTCCTTTCTAACCCGTTCCCATCATTTGGTGGGTACTCAGAATTGTGTATCTATAGGACATAACTACCCGCGTTAACGGGTTAGAAAGGAATTAAAAATTTCGCCACGGGACTTGAATCCTCA
>NJDC01014049.1:19241-33533 GCA_002245475.1 Calephelis virginiensis | reverse complement strand
AACTTTTAAAACAAATTCTCAACAACGTGTTTCTCAACAACAAAGATGGAAAAATGTATATTTTAACAGAGGGTAGTTGTCAGTTGTCTCATAAACGATATTGCAAACAATTTTTAAAATTTACATTCAAATTATATCTTTATCACTTGTAATAGAGTTTAAAATGGAGTGCACATTGCAATAAAGTTTGTTGATGTTCCATAATGTCCACCCACTGGATCCGACACGTAATGTCCACCTTCGATATGGATCACTTATATTTATAGGTATCAACTCGGAGCTATAGCTGTGTTGCCATATCATGCCATATTTACATAGCCATAGACAATTAACATTTCTAACACAAGTTACTAGAATAGGGGGCGATGGGATGATCACATCGCTACGCTAATCAAATTCTATTAATCGCTATAATTTCAGATCCACGGAATATTTTTCAAAATCGCTAAATTTCCTGAAAAAATAACTGATGATACAATCAACGCATATCATAAGTCTTTGGACTTTATCCAAGACCAACTCAAACAACGCGGCACTACTTTCCTAGATGGTAGTGAGCCAGGATATGCTGATTATATGGTCTGGCCGTGGTTTGAAAGGATCGTGGCATTGAAAGACTACGATAAGAGAAGTGCAATAGACCCGGTTAAATACAAATTACTGGTAAGAGTGTTTTTTTTTTAATTTATTACAAATTCATAATTTGTTTACATACCACTTAAAGGCATTTTTAAAAACCACATGGGTTTATTATAAAATGCCATAATTCTACAACTCAGTGCACGCAGGCACATTGTTTTATTATGATAGGTATATAAAATATTTATTCTATAAAAATAGATACATTTGCAATTTATTGCTTCATTAACTGAAACGTGTTAAAAATCTTCATGGTGAAGTTCTAAGTTATTTAATAAATACATTTTTAGTTTATTTTTTATATTAGATTTCGTAATACAATTACGCAGTTCGATAGGTAAGGTATTAAATAGACGAGGAATCAAGTACTGGGTTGTCCTCTCGCTTTTTGTTTGCACTCTCGGTGCAAAGCCGGTTTTGAGCAACTGCCCGCGTGTATACAGGTGATTTACTACTTTCTTAAGTGATTCATTAAAGTAGTTTTCTTTTAGTAGTGAATATTTAATTTGTGGATTGCAAATTAAATATTCACTACTAAAATACGGGCAATATATTGCAATATTTAAAAAGTCCTATGTCGTCATTAGTAAATTGAAACTTAATCTTAGGTGGCACAATGTTTTTTAGTAATCGTAATTGCAGTAAATATATTTGTTTAAGATATGACTTATACGTACGACCGTAGCTGTTTAACCCATATTGGATATATGATTCTGCTAATGAGTTATAGGTATAACATCAATCTTACTTTTAAGGGGATGCGAATTTTAAGAATAGTAATGTTTGCCAAAAAGTGCCTTAATTTGTTACAGATCTGCTCCAATTTAATTTAGAGTGTATAGATAATCCAAGGTAAGTTTGATTAGTCACAATTTCAATTTGGGGGCAAGAACACGAATGAGAACTATTTAAATGCATACATGTATGGTTGAGTGCAATCAGATATCCAATTGGGTTTTGTTTGTTGTACGGTGATTTACTTATAAGTAATTTCGTTTTATTTGTATTTATCACCATGCCAGAGTCATGACACCATTTTGTTAGTGCATTAAGGTCTGATTGAAGAAGATCGCACGCTTTCTGGGGGTCTTAATCAGAAGCAACGAGACATGTGTCATCTGCGAATTGGTAACAAGCGCATTCGTTGATGCAATTTCTCATATCATTTACATGGGAGAGAAAGAAGAGGGGGGCTAGCACAGATCCTTGAGCAGTTCCATGCGTTGATGTAAACGATTCGCTGTACTCATTTATCGATCTTAACGAATGATTTTCTATTATATAAGTAATCTTTACACCAAGTCAATAGTGGTCCTCTTATTCTTGAATCATCTTATTTTGACAACAACTGTTCGTGTTCCAGGGTATCAAAAGCTCTAGTGAAATTAATAAATAAAGCTAGCACATGATGTCTTTCATTTAAATATTTATTAACTTGATCCGTAAAACTTGAAAGGAGGTTATTAGGTTATTGGAATTTAGCTAGTTTATGGTATTGGATTTTTTTTAAGTCTAGGTCTAGAAGCGATGGCAAGTGACAACTTCATTTACTGGAAATCCTGTAATTTTTAAAAATTCGATGATATGTTATCATTACTTAGAAGATAGGTCACTAAAAAAATCAATTTAGTACGTATTTAATTCTCAGTAAATGCTAAAGTCTGTCTGTCTGTTAAAACCTTACCGCTAAACCGCTCAACAGATTTTATTGACATATATACATAGTTTGGGACATACTTATAGCTGTTAAAGGCTCGAAATTCGAACACATAAGTTACTGTTTTTCAAAAACTCACCCACATACTACATTTTAGGATAGAAGTTTCATGAAAATCTATTTTGCGCTGACGTAATCGCGGGTTAACAGGTAGTTCAAATTAATCATGTCTATATGTAGTATGTATAATAATCACGTCTATATATAACTATGTACCTACATACGCTTCCAGCTACGTTTCGTAAGTATTTATCTGTCTTAGTTAAACTAAAATACAAGTTACGTGTGTAAAATGTTTTTTTGAAAGTTGCGACAATGATAATACCTACCGATATGAAAATATAAGATTAAAGCTTTGTATAATCTAATTACCTACTAGCTTTTAGAATATACCTACCAAAAAGCGTTTTATTGTGTAGGAGAATGAGGGGGAATTCGGATAGTGAGTGAAAACAGATAGTTGTTATTTCACTATTATGGTTATTGCTGCCTCATTCCTACTATCGCCGAGACACTCGCGTGCGATTGTTTAGGGCAAATGCAAATGGCTGTGACGACAACGTCTCAGCGCTTGCGTCTATAGGAAAAAACTAAAATGCAGGTAAGTAATCTAATATTTTGTCAATTTCATCGTATTATCATTTGATGTAAATGTGTACAGACATAGGATTGCATTTATTTTATGAAATTAAACTTATTAAAGTTACTAAAGAGTGAGTTATTGTGATTGCAAGGTCAATCCTACCCTGTGAGCAAAAATATTTTCGAATTTGGTACCAGTGGGGTACAAGCTGACGGGGTGTTATCGGATATCCGGATTCATCCTGATATATTGTTGGAAATGAGTATTATATGTGTCCTCATAATTTTTGTCTTTAATTATTTTATATGTGTCTGAAGTTAATACTTATCTTATTTACAGATTCATCTTACCATACCATAACGTACGTACAAAAAAAATCAAACAGGTTACAATGGTTGAATTCGGATATGCTTTTGACAATAAATGCAACAATGGAAGGCAGATAGGGATATTTACTATCATTACATAAGCACAATGTTCCTAAGAGTACTTTAGAAGACAGCATAAAGAAGATTGAAGCCAAGACTTGAAGTGTTCCGGAAGTGTTCTGTTCCTAAAAATGTGTTTTTTTTTCTGATGAGCTAGAAGGTCCAGGTTATTTAGATTGACCAAAACAGATCTGCGACGCTTGGCATTCCAATCAGCCGAAAGAAACCGATTAAACCACAACTTTAACAAAGAAACTGGACTTGCACGCTTAGACTGGGCTAGTAGATTTTTGAAATGACATTCGGAGTTGTCATTAAGAGCAAGTTCAGCTGCAAGGGCGATGGGTTTCAACAAAGCTGTGGTAACTTCATGTGGTGGCACATGAAAGTTGTATTAGATGCATTGAGTTTGAATTAATATTTTATGTTCGCAAAAATTTGCCAATAATTTGTTTATTTTGTGTTTTTATGGTATCTTATTCACCACAATTAGATTGAATGCCTATCCGGTTTTACCCATTTGTATGGGGTGAATTCGGATATAGATTTATATATAAAATTGGCTATAGTTCCTACAGCTAAGATTTAACTCTAACAATATGTAGCCAAAATATTACCAAATGTATGTTTAATAATATGTGATTTTATTTTTTTAAATATATAACATAATTACTAATTTACAGTAATTATTCATTAATCATCCGGGGTTACCCCACATTCCCCTACCTACATTCTTAAAGTTGTCTTCATTAGCATAGTAGGTAATAAAAATGTAAGTTATGTTTTTCCGTTTGGTGGTAATTCTGCTTAAACTAAACTTGAGATCAAACGAAACAAAAGTAGGTATAAGAGATGAGACATTTTAGACATGTCAGATTAGTCCGGACATATCAAATTATGACATTTTTTTAATCAACATTTTCCATAGATTTAACATATGTAGAAATATCTAATCTGACAACAATAAGTTTTTGTCTCTTTCTATCACTTTCGTCGAAAGAAGATAACGATAACTTGAAATTAGCTTAGTTTGTGCGCAACAAAATTATCACCAATACCAACTTTATTCCTACTTTCATCTATGTTTATTAATTAAACGATAGTTTGGCGGATATATACGAGGGCCATTCAATAAATTTTTAGCCTAAGAAAAAATAAAGAAAATTTTGAGAAAGTAAAGATTTATTTTTCAACATAGTCTCCATTCAATTCAATACACTTGGACCAGCGATGCTCCAACTTTTTTAACCCGTCAAAAAAATACGATTTCCCGAGGTCTTCAAAATAGGCCTCTGTGGCGACGATGACCTCATCATTCGACCCAAATCTTTTGCCGTCGAGTGACTTTTTCAGATTTGGGAACAAGAAAAAGTCGCATGGAGCCAAGTCTGGAGAATACGGTGGATGGGGCAGCAATTCGTAGCGCAATTCGATCAATTTGGCCATGACAACGGCGGAGGTGTGAGCCGGTGTTGTTGTCTGGTGTGAGCAAACGCGACACCCATCGCGCCGACAACTTTTTCATACCCAATTCTTCGTGCAGAATATGATGCACTGTCCCATCTGCGATGCCTACAGTCTCGGCTATCTCGTGAATCTTCAGTCGCCAGTCTGCCAACACGAAATCGTGGATTTTTTTTACGTTTTCTTCTGTAGTAGCCGTTTTCGGTGCACCTGGGCGTGGCTCATCAAAAACCGACGTGCGGCCACGAGCAAACTCGTTGAACCAATTTTTGACGATCGCCATCGAAGGAGAAGAGTCACCGTACACAGCAACCAAGCGCTTTTTGATTTCGCTGCGCGTTTTCCCTTCCAAAAACAAGAATCTAATCACCGAACGATATTGTTCTTTTTCCATTTTTGCAAAACCGACCGACACGCTCGCTTCCAAAGACTGAAAACAAAACAAATGAAGGGAAAAGACTGAAAACTACTTGATAGACTTCAAAAAGTATTTACTGCACGATAGTAAAATTCTTTTGTAACAACAACGCCATGGGGCGATGAGGCTAAGTAATTATTGAAGGCCCCTCATATTTTATTTAATCGAGAATATCTCCGTTTCTGCTTGACCAATTTTGATCCAATAACGCTAAGATTTTAAACAGAATCTCTACAATTACATTAAAATCAGACAGCCAAGCGTTTTGCAAACACTAGAGCGTTAAAAACTGTAAAAAGAAAAGAAACGAAAATGTTTGAAATTTAATATAAGCTGCAGTAGTGATTCAGTCACCAACGAATAGACTAAACTAAGAATGATTTAATATTAATAAAAGAAATATTCGTGAAAGAATAACTCAGCTATATTGAAAACTTCCCGAGATATCACAACTTCAAAATCACATTTCTGAACTTACAGAAAATAGCTTTATCACGTTATTTAGTTCGATAACTACGTTAAAATCGCGTTTACGGGAGTAGTTACAAATTACAATACGAAAAATATTTACTGGTCATATATTTTTTAATAATTTAATACTTTTAAACTGGGTGTACCCACCCACCTCCTTTATAAAACAGGTGAAAATAAGTTCTCACATTTTTCTTGTTGAACTGTACTTGATGCACTAGGCATGTTATTTTATTTAAACGAAATGTCACTCATCTACTCTTCGTCTTTTTTTTATTAATTTTACGTAGATATACTAAGACTACTTGCAGTTATCTTCACGCCCATATCCCTCAAGAGGTAGGCAGAGGCACGACCAGGGCACCCACGACTAACCGAAGACAAGTCTCACAATGTGACAGGTGTATTTTTACTTGTATTGATCTCTACCTTTTATTTATTTCAGGTGGAATATATCGGTAACATGTTCAAAGATCCAGTTGTGAGCGAATATGCAGTGCCACCGTCTGTGTTTATAGATTTCATAAAAAGTTATAAGGACGGATATCCAAATTATGAACTACTCAATCAAAAGTAACTGTGGACAGCAAAACATTAAATACAAAGTGAAAATCCCCGGCGCATTCTAATACATGTACGAATAATGAGTCTTCTAATACTTGGTTTATTGTGGTTCTGGCAGATGGCAGCTGCCATATAATAAGTAAAATAGGTATTAAATACCATTTCCACCTGAAAGAGGTACCTTCTACCTTTAAATTTTCTTCATTGATATTTTTTTGTGACAATACAAAATTATGTCATCTATTGGTCGACACTTAGTACATACGTTTTCAGGATTAAGCATAACTTTGTCTTTTTACATACCTAATAAAAAAATCCTAACTTTATTCAAGCTTAATAAAAACGGATTAGGTGGAATTAAGTGGTTATCGAGTTTTCTAATAACAACTACCTAATCGAGTATCTATTAGAAGGCTCAACATTCAGAAACCACTTTCCAAAGTTCCAACTTTAACATGCCTTTTCAAAGTCTTTACCATAAGTTGAATAGGTAGATTAGACCAGTTTTGTATCTTTATTTATTAAGAGGTGCTGTTCTAAAATTTTATAGGAACACAAAATGTAACTAGATATAAGACATTTGTTAAATAAAGGCAGTTCTTTTAGTTTTTTTTTGTTGTTATTGAGGAAGCAGGATCTAGATAGGAGGACAAGCTTCTCACCAAAGCCGTGACCGAAAATGGGTAGGTGTAACATTTGCGAAAACTTGGGAGTAATGATCTTGATGCCTCTTTTGTTCTTGAAGTTGCAACTGTTTAAAAGTAAACCGATATGATGGTCGGTAAACTGATACAACCTGCCCAACAAGCCACAAGATAGGAAAACGTAGATATGTAACCAGTTTTCCAGTCTTGTGAAGTCATTTACAATGTCATCAATTTTTGGAAATTACATCAGTTCTTTGTTAGGACTGTAATCTCTACTAGTTGTTTACAGCTTCATGGTTTTACTCGTGACAGCGATAAACGAACCAATAAGAAACAAGTTCCTTGCTAATGCGCCACCTGTTGTACTTACGACGCAACTAAATTCACGTCTTCTCGAATCCCGATAAGTGGACCAACGTGAAACAAGTTACTGGCACAGCGTGCAGCTGTGGCACCGATTGTAACTAATGAACAACAACATTACAACTATATTCTGTTCATGACATGTCGATGCTCTTTAAAAATACATACCGCATTCGTAACATTGATATCCGAGAAAGAGTGGAATTGAAAGTGTTGGTGTTAAAATGAGAAAGGTCATGCCCCTCTTGCTAAAGATTATTTATATTCCATGCTCTGCTGGTTCGTACATGTAGAAAGCGAATATGAATGACAGATTGACAAAGCAGATATACAATGCAACTGTGGATGGATGTAGGTACCCGGGGAGACATCGGTTGACATTCCACGATCAAATCGTGGTGTCAAGAGTCTTCGAAACCGGAGTGTTTGTATGAAAAGGGTAATGAATGTGGAGGAAGCAAGGTCTGGCGTTCTGCCAGGACAGTCAGATTTGGCACTCAATACTCTCTGCCTAACCCATAAGGGACTTGGTGTGGAGACATGTATGTATGTAAAATAGATACTTCCGGAAAATACAGGCAATGTCACCACTAGAAAAAAAACCACTAGAAAATTTCTAAAATTTATTGAGATACAAATACATAGTTTCTTAAAACTGTTTATGTTAACTTTGGTATAATTCATCAAATTAAACATGATGCTTAAAATGTTAAATTATATTAAACTAGAAATTAAAATACAAAATAGTGTATCTAAACATGTCCAGTAGAAGCAGTCAAACTAGTAGTCGCCAAAATCCTATTATAGTTAGTAGCATTGGTTTGATGATGGAGTTGGAAGGTCGTAGGTACTTCTACAATTCCTAGCACTATCCTAGCGTGTTTTGGGCATGTTTGATGCCTCGAATAGTATTTCTCAATACCAGGATAACCATTACAAATAAAAGCTATTAACACAAATACATTTTCATAAATACCTTATTATATTTTTAGTTATTTTAATAGGTTGGGATGCCGGAGTATGAAATTGATAATCAATTCTGCAATTAAAATTACTATTTATTTTCGTTGTAGTTCATAATTTGTTTTTTTTTAGAATAGAGGGCGCAAATAGAGACGGATAATATACCTGTATTAATATATACCTACGCCAGAACGTATGTGTTATGACAAAAGATTAAACTTGAAAATAAAAAATCTTCAGAATTCCAATGTAAAAAAAAATACTTTAATATAGATTTTTTAATACAGAATTCTAAAAACAGTGTAATCTAGTTATATTTTTAATGAGTACTTATAATTCTCAAATAACATTAGTATTATTTCTGGTATAAAGATCAAAACATGCTAATTTAAATCTATAAGCGTATTTTGATGTTTGTGATGTTTTTGAAATTTTATTTGCATGGAGCACTCCTTTATTGACGTCATATTAATATTTAAGTCAATTGCAAAAAATAATAAACATTTAATGAAAAAAGTGTTAATTAATTTTACTAATAATTATTGCCCTCAAATTAACCAAAAAAAAATCTAACCAATCACTACTTCAATTAGGAAGTTAGTAAATTAGCAAATTAATAATTTAAAAGGGTTTTTTATATCTGTCTATAAATCAATTATTATGTTGCTAAAACACTAACTATATGGTCCAACTATACTTTTGTCAAAAAACCAGATTTACCCTTATGCCCTACCTCATTGTCATTTAATGTCACAGTAAAATATGGAAAATCAATATGTATCTCTACTTAAACTAAAAAGTCAAACATCTTCAGTCATCTAAAGAAAATTTTGTTACTGGAATACTTTTTTGCTTGCACTTTCAAACATTTTTTAAAGCATGCAAAATAGTAAGTCTTGTGTTTTTTGTCTCAAAAATATTTAACTTACACATTAAATTATAAAATAAAAAAATAATAGTATAACTAAAATTAATTACCTAAGTTTAAGTATCATTTGATCATAATAAGTTAATACTGTTCTATGAAAATCAAAACTCAATTATAACTAGCTATTTCTTTGTTTCTAATATTTGACATATTGCTAAAAGAAGCTATTTTAATAAAATAGGCATTATCGTAGAGAAGTTTACTAATATTTATTAAGCTTGCATAAATAAATATTTTATTTTTAATAAAATGAGGTCATCATGAACATAATTCAACAAAAATGAAGCAAATATAACCTTTAAACTAGTTAAAACTTAGCTGTCAGTATCTTTATGCAAAATCACTTCTTAGTTTCTTAAATATATATAAAAAGTTTTGTATGTATGAAAACATACTCAGTTTTATTAATTATTAGTATTAGTTTTAATGGCAAACATATAAAATACTTTTTTAATTAATAAACCTGGAGTACTACTTGTTAAAGTTAATTAAACTAAAATATTCATCAATTTCTACAAAAAAAAAATTCTCTAATCATGTTACATTTGAAATTCTAGTCCTTTTATATTCGTGGCTCTTTGAAATTCTTTGATTAATTAATAAGTCAAGTAATAGAAAATAAAGTGGAGTAAATTTGCTAAAAACAATAAACAATATACATAGTGTTGGCAATAATTACATTATGTTATACTTAGCTGACATTCTTATTAAATGTCACTCTAATTACTGACTATGACAGCTAGAAATAAACAGAATAAAATTACTTTTTTGTGAACAAATATTTAACAGTTAGTGATAAAGTTATGTACTTATAGAAATAGTTCATGGGCTACTTTCAATAACATTACAAATACAGCCACAATTCACAATTTTCATCAGAAATCCTTATATAAAAGAATATTCCTTTGGAAGATGAAAGTAAGATAAATTCCAAGTTTACTATTAAAGCACACAACATGATTTTACATAATCTTACCGATAATTTTTCAACTATTTATTCTAGTTTTGTCTATTCATTCTGCCTTCAACGTTTTAGCTTTATGTTCAAGTATAGTGATAATTTTCTTCAAGTCAACATTTTTGTCCAACTTCACATATGTGGCATTCCGAATTTCATGCAACTTTATCCATTTTGGTGCAACCTCACTGAGTATTTTTATATCTTTTTGTAGATCGCTAGAAGTCACATTGGATTTGAAGCTGTTTTCTAATTTTGACAGTATAACATTGAGAGCTAAAACATTTTTTCTTTCTGTTACAAATATATTTCTCAAAGTCCTAGCCAGATCTGGAAGGCGACAGTATGTCAAATAATTTTTCTCATTTTCGGATGATTGTGTCATAGCCATTAAAGCCTTAGCAGCTTGTTTGGCTTTTACTTTCTCTAACAAGGAAGCTGGTAAATTACGTAATGCAGGATTCAAAATTGTGACATTACTCATGGGTGGCTGGCTTGTTTCAAAAGCCACATCCTCAGTATTATTTTTCAGTCCGGTACCATCCTTCTTATCACTAAGAGTTCTGGCTTTTGCCTCTGCCAGTTTCTCTAAAGCCCTTTCCATTTTTGTGTTGCACTTAAACAACTCTCGAGCCTTTGCAAGTACGTCTTGGGCGGATGAGAACTTTTCTACATTGGGCATTTCAGGTAATTTAGCACTTTCTACTTCAGGTATCTTTTCTAACTCAAATGCTGGATGCCAACGAACTAATTTGTCATCAGGTATATCCATTGGAGGATCTAGAGTTGCTAAGTATTGTGAATGATGCTTTTTTACCAATTTCAAGAGTGTGTCAAAGAAATATCTCCGTCTCTCAAGAAGAACAGTAGGATTCATATTTTTTATATCAGTCGGAAAATTGGGAGAAATAACCAATTCATATGATTCTTTTCGTGATGAGTTACTGAAGTTGTTTGATTTTTGCACTTCATAATTATAAAAATCAGGTACTAGATTCTTTATTTGAGCTAAATGTTTTTCAGTAAAGTTTCTTTTAAGCATCTCTTGTACCGAAGGCTTTAGTTTACTGAATGTTATCTTTTCATTTCTGTTGAAGAGTAGAGCAACAACAGTTTCCATTCCTCGGAAGAGTTCAGCAAGGAATCTGTAGTGGTGCGGAAGGGGGAGGGTTGGTGAAGTAGATACAAGTGATGCATGTCTGATGTATGCGGGTACCTGAAAAAAACAATAGTGTTAGCACCTGTTCCTATTTCATTTGAAAATATCTACATTTCATTTACTTTAAGTGATTTCGAGATTTAATGAATGGCCTAGATTTTAAATGGTCATATTCCATAGAAATATACCTAATAACAAAACAATATCAAATTGATCTAATATTGTTCGTCTAAAGAGGTAAAAATCAGATATACAGTCCAAAAAAACTGTACGAGCACCATCTTTATGTGAATCAATTGTAATTCTTTTATTTTGTGTATTTTCAATATCTAGGCATTGCTCTTGTATGCTTTAATAATACATTTACTAAAATATTTCTATTGAAGAAATATAGGTATTTTTTTCTCTAAGCTTAATATCAATCTAGTTAGAAATACCAAGTCATTGGCAGACTATTTATTGTATTAAGTATTTTACATATTCTTAGTTTTTTTAGTTATAAAATGCAATTACTAATTTCTTGACAATTAAAAAATATGCTATCTCAAACAACATTCATCAAATATGATAAATATTCAACCTGATGTTGGGATGTAAATTACTAATGTGTTAACTAAACTGTGAGGTTAATACAAAACTTTAAGGTGAGTAAAGTGTTCAACCTGAGGATACATAATATGTCAGTAAAAATCCCATAAAACCAAACCTCAACTTGAGACTGGCATTAAGGAAATCCTGTGGCTTGCCATTAAACTCTGATTGGAGAAGAGGTTTTTGTCACTGCAACTAGCAGAAACAGTGTAGTGTGGTGTTTCGGCTATGGTTAATCTGCTTTCTGAATTATGTTATTTACCTTGCTTGGACTTTTGACTGGACTAACAACTACTTTTCTTGGTGAAATTATAGGCTTCGGGTGCGAAATCTCAGCTTCACTTTTCTTCTTAGGTGACAACAACTCATTTTTCAGAAGAAACCTTTTACTAGGACTGGAAAATAATTTTATTGTGTTATTTCTGGCACACATAAAAACTGGGAAGCAATTGGTAATTGCAAAATTAATCATTGTTTTATGAGTGAAGAAGAATATTGATAAAAACATATTAGAGATGTGGTGAAGTTACTTGACTTTTATATTAGCAGTCTAAATACATAATTGCTAATTCTATTAAGATATTAAATTTTGTAAATCAGATTCTGTATTAAAATCACAAATATTTTGAAATCTAAAAATTAAAAATAATTATAGCTGCAGCTTCACCTAAATAACTATCAAGTTATTTAGCACTCCAATATTATCCAATATATACTCAAACTATTCTATAGTTCAGTAATCTGTGTAAAGAGACTAGACTAGTTTAGTAACATGGTAATTTTGCTGTTCAAAAACTTAACTTATTTTAATATAGCATACCTCTTTTTTCTAATACAGACAAATACCAAAACATTGCTATAAATTTTCTGCATAGCAATGAAACATTACTTTTCTACAAAGTTAGAACCGTAAACTAAAATGATTTTGTTTTTGTTTCAATTCTAAATAACCATATATAATAAAAATGCTTGCAAAGCAATTTGCTTAAATTTCATTATAAGCAAGTATTTTAAAACATATTCTTGACAGCGACCTAGTTAACAGATATCTTTGACCTACATAACAACTATGTGACATAATCATGTTTCAATTACAAATAACAAAAGTGATACATTTGTATCAAGAATGCACTGTCCATCAACCTCTTATGCTCTTTTTATGTTGATTTGTTGGCTAGCTGCTACATACAAAACACAGTAAAAAAAATATATGTAGAACTCTTTGAATTATGTGATGGTACCATCATCAAACAGTAACCATCATCACAGAATTATACAAATTTGGAGCTTGAATATTTTCCCAATTTGATCTAGGCTCAAAGTAATCAAGTATTATGTGGCATGGGTGTTCACTGGTCCTAAATATAAGACAAATAAGATCATGTAAGTATATAGATACAGAATATATACAGTTGTGGTCAACTAATTAGGGACACTCTTTGGTTAAACCGAACTGTGAATTTATTTTTTATTTTCCAACGAGTCTAAACCATATTCCATATCTCTTACATGTAAATATACTTAGTAATTTATGTGCCCGATTATAAAAACAATAACTTCTTAAACATTAAACCTCTTTTCAGTATAGCTGATAGATTATTGTAGTGCTATTTGTTCAAATAATGCTGGCTGGGCATTTAATTAGGGGCACTGAGATATTGCGTTCTATTTTCAAAATTTGAATCTCAATACTTTTTTACTTCTTCTATTATTGTTTCGTGGTAGTTTTGGCGGCAATCCTGATATTTATTTTAAGTTTTAAAAAATATTTTGAAAAAAAATGGGTAAAAATAAAAGTTGCGATCCAACACTACAAAAAATTATCATGAAGTTTGTTGTCGAGCATGGTTGGCCATACCGAAGGATAGCAGAACATTTAAATTGTTCAAAAACTATGGTATACAATGCAGTGCAACATGTCAGACACAATAACACAGATTTAAATGTGCCCAGAACAAAAAGATCGAGAAAAACAACTCCGCAAGAAGATAGAATGATAACCAGGTTAGCTAAGAAAGATCCGTTTCTAAGCTCTATTTTAATTAAACAAGAAGTGTTTGGGACAGACGAAAGAGCTGGTGTCTCAGCGAGGACCGGAAATTAATCCAAGATTCACAAAAAAGCAGGTAAAACATGGCGGTGGAAACATTAAAATGTGGGGTTCATTTTCTGGACGTGGAGTGGGACCTCTGAGGAAAAATAAGGGTAACTTAGACCAACATCAATACAAGGCAATATTGGAGGAAACGATGCTTCCCTATGCTGAGGAGCATCTCCCTATTATATGGAGGTTTCAGCATGATAACGACCCGAAACATACCGCCCGTTCAGTCAAGTCGTTTCTTACCAGTCAGTCAGTATCGGTGCTAGATTGGCCAGCAAATAGCCCAGACCTTAAC